>PVKS010000486.1:107305-185474 GCA_004027875.1 Aplodontia rufa
GAACCCACAGAATGGGAGAAAATTTTTGCCTGCTACACCTCAGACAGAGGGCTAATATCCAGAATTTATAGGGAACTAAAGAAATTAAAATCCAAACTCACAAAAAATCCAATCGATAAATGGGCTAAAGATCTTAAAAGAAACTTCTCTCCAGTCGAAGTTCAGAAAGCCCATAAATATATGAGAAAATGCTCTACATTATTAGCTATAAGAGAAATGCAAATCAAAACTTCAATGAGATACCACCTCACTCCTGTTAGAGTGGCAAAAATGAAAAATACAAACAACGACAGATGCTGGAGGGGCTGTGGGAAAAGAGGAACACTTCTACACTGCTGGTGGGACTGCAAACTGGTTCAGCCACTATGGAAAGCAGTTTGGAGAATCCTCAAAAAATTAAGGATGGAACCACCTTACGACCCAGCTATCCCACTCCTGGGAATGTTCCCAAAAGATTTAGAATCAGCGTATTATAGTGATGTGGCTTCATCAATGTTTATAGCAGCTCAATTTACTATAGCTAGATTATGGAACCAACCCAGATGCCCCTCACTTGATGACTGGATACAAAAGCTTTGGTTCATATATACTATGGAATACTACTCGGCCATCAGAGAAGATGATATTATAGCTTTCGAAGTCAAATGGATGGAGATGGACAGAATTATGCTTAGTGAAGTCTCCCAAGCTCAGAGACTTAAGGGCCGAATGGTTTCTCTCATCTGTTGATACTAGAATTTATGTTGAAGCAGTAGGACAAACGGCTGACCTAACAAAGCCTCAAATTGAATGACTTTCAGTGCAACAGGGGCGAAAGCTCCCTAGGTAACTTGGAGGTGTAGGGAAGGGGATGGGGACGGGGGAGGGTATACGAAGAACTCATAGGAGTCTGGTGATGGGGAAGATGGGGGAACCATTCCAGAAGCCGATGTTATTCCTACACTAGATACCCAATTAACACATGAGTTCTTCTGGGGGGAACTACAATAGATGAAACCTATAGTAGCTTATCTATGTGTTAGCATTACCCCTGGTTATCAAAGTTTATACACATTGATTGCTACAGTTTTGACAATGTTTCCCCCTCATCTGTATCCTGCATCGCAATATACTTCTAATAAATGTAGAAAAAAAAATAAAGTGAAAGAATTACAGTAAAAAAAAAAAGCCTATAAAAATTTTCAATTATGTTATTAAAGTATACTTTTACAAAAAAGGTAAAATATGGCATATACAAAGTAGAATGAAATCATGTAAAATAACTTATTGAACTCATTCATACATTAATGAGGAAGATGGTAAGATAGAAAAAATCAAATAAAGAGTATGTAAAGAGCCAGATGCTTATAGGAAATCCATATGAATAATACAAGATTGCTAAATTAGATACAAGACCAGGTAGTGTCCTATCAGGTACTAAACCAAACCTTTGGGGTTACCTTATCTGGTGAACAGAAATAATTTTCATCAAAAAAAAAATCTACAGGTTAAGAACATACAACTTCATGTGGCCCTAGCTCTTAGTTAGTGCTAGATAACAAAGTCAAGAATAATATATGCACCCAGAAAAATAAACCCTGACTAGACATATGGTAATCTCCTTAGTCTAATTTGCAGATTTGGGGTAATCTTCTTAATAATACCTTTTAATTACAAATATAGCATCTGATTAACACTATAAAATTTGAGAGGAATATTGATCACTGGGGAAATCTGAAGATTCTTCTTGAAGATCCTTGAAAGAAGAAACAGATAACAGACACAAATAGACTTTAAGTATTATTTTCTAATATATTATGATACTTTTCTCCAAAGAAATTACTAATATTTTCCATGAAAATCAAGTGAAAGAGATTTAAAAATTGTTTTCCTTTTCAGTATTGCCTACCGTGAAAACGCAGACACAGCTCTAAGTTCTGTCCTCATAGTGTGCACCTGGTTCTCTCCTTTGCTTTCACATTAGCTCCATTGGATCTCAGGCACCTGCCCTGGACCCTGCTCATCTTCTGCCTTTTCCCTGCCATTGCCCCTGCACTTCAGCCACACTGCCCACACTTGCTGTGGCCTCTCTTTACCTCTTTCCCTTTGTGCAAGCCAGTGTGTGTGTGTGTGTGTGTGTGCGCGCGCGCGCGCGTGTGTGTATGTTCACCTACACATGCCATCTGACTAGAAGAAACTGTAGAAGCTAACTGAACATTACAGGAGTGACCAAGCAGACCATGACACTTAGATGAAGTTCCAGGAAATGAAAATGAATGGAAGAAATAAAAGGATGACTGAAATGGTGGAGGGCAAGGGCAAAATACTGAAGCATGATAATTCAAAGAAATGTCTAGGATGTGATCAACTAGGAAGAACATGGGAGGAAAAAGGTGTTGTCCAGCAGTGAACTGGTACATTGACCTTGTACTCCTTATGTGCTTTATTCTATGTAGCATAGACTTTCCCATTTATGAGACAATAGTCTTCTATTCGGTTGCCTTTTCAGCAACTATATTTTGTGTTGGAGACTGAACCTAGGTGTGTTCTACCACTGAACTAAATCCCCAACCTTTTATTTATTTATTTATTTATTTATTTATTTATTTTGAGACAGGGTCTCACTAAGTTGCCCAGATTGGCCTCGAACTTGGTGATACTCCTGCCTCAGCCACCTGAGCCTCTGGGATTACAGGCTTGAACCACCACTCCTGGAAGAATAGTCTTTTGACAGTACTCACTTATAGCTTCTGGAAAAACATGAGTATGAACAAGTCTTTATTGCCCTTTTATGGGTTAATTCAAATTAAATTCATTGAGTCTGAATCCTGAAAAAATGAATGTTAACTGTGTTTACAATTAGCTGCATAAATAAAATGCATTAATATTTAAGGACTGTAAGATTTACTAAAACAACAGAAATTATGTTTACCAGGAAACTTCCTGCTTTCTGCATTTATATCTGCAGTCTCCTCCACTAGCTTATAAAATAGTTTTATAAGTTTGTTTGTGATTTTCCTATTCACATTTGGATTTCCACTGTGGATCATAATATCTGGCACACAGAAGAACAGGGGACAATTGACAATTGAAAGAATGTTAAATAGTGGGATAAAAAAAGAGAGAGTCTAGAAGAGTCATACCTAAATAGTGTGATTTTGAGTCACTATACATACTAATAGGAACATTCTGCAGTTGGGAAAGAGAAAAGGATAAAAAAGAGGAAACAAAATTGGTTTAAAAAAAAGAATGAAATATTATGTGGGTAAAAATCAAAGTTGGTAATAGCACAAAATAGACACAATGTTATGGTGGTGGTGATGTATAAGAGACATTGAAACAGATTGAATTCTGGGATACTTCAATAAAATCCAAAGCAACTTTCCGAAAGGACTGGGGGGGGGGGGAGAAGAGGGCTAAAATAAAGTGAAATTCCCTAATTGAAGCCCAGATAATTAAAAGGGAACAGAACACTTGCTTTTTCAAACACTTATTAGGTTTATCTCATATACAAATAAGTTTGCTGAATGTTGAAGGAGTTATGGTGAAAGGTCCCATGTGCTAAAATTTGGCTGGGCCATTTCTTTTGTGAGAGCTCATTTAAGAGAAGCAAGAAGAAATATATAGGCAAGAGAGAAGAAATATCGGGTCACAGGCAGAAGGCAGGAGTTCAGCGTAGGACAGGGGAGCGCAGGAGACCAGAAAGTACCACACTTTTTGGCATAAGGATTCTTTTGGGCTGAAGGTAATCTAAAAGAAACAGTTGAGCTGGGGGGATAGATCAGTGTTAGAATATTTGCTTATCATGTTCAAGGCACTGGAATCCATCTCCTGCACAAATGGATACATTAATTAGTTAATTTATTAATTTAAAAAATGAAAGGGAGGAATGAAGAAAGGGAGAGACAGAGGAAGGGAAATGAAACAAGTAGACAGTAGAGGGGGACACTTTTTCTGCCCTCCTTCATTTGCTAAAAAAGCAGGACACAAATTTACAGTGGCAAAGGTGTCCTGCCTCTACTATCAGGAAGGACAAAGTTTGATCATTAAAAGCAATTTCATATGCTTATCAGCTGGAACTCAGAGGAATTACATGCCAAATTTCACTACACAGCCTTTATTTACTGCTTTCTTTCCTTTCCACAATTCGCCATTCCTAGAAATTCTAAGTCCTTTTCCTTTCTCTCGTCATGACTCTAAAATTTACCGTTCCTTTGAAATTAGTAGGTAAGCCCCCAAATCCACCTCTTTGAGAACTGCTCATTGCCTAGGTGTCTCTCTGTACTGTTGAGACATACATGTTAAAATTCTGTTTGCTTTTCTCTTATCATTCCGTCTTTTGTTACTGGGCTCTGACCCAGCTAAGAACTAGGAAAGGTAGAAAATTACTTTTTTTCCATTACAGAAGGGCAGAAAGAGAGAGATCAACTCCAGTTTGGAGGGTAAAAAAAGAATTTATGGGAAAGGCTACATTTGAGCAGAGTTGAAGATAAAAACAAGTACAATGTTCCACTGCCTAACCAGGGCCAGTAACAGGACAGGAGCACCCGGCCCTGGGATACAGGAATCGCTAGCAGACCAGCAGGCGTTCACAGGGACTCAGCGGTGGGGGTTAGTCCTCCCACTGTGCTCAGAGCAATTCTGGAAATGTGCCCCCTGGAATTTTGGTGGTCACCATTAATCCCAGGTTCAGAAATGAACTGTAAATGGTGTTCCTTGATTTTTAAGATTTTTTGAAGAATGCTATTTAAAAAAAGATATTCAAAATCCCCAACAGTAGGAGCTGGAGCCCTGGCTCAGCAGTTGGAGTGCTTGCCTGGCATGTGTGAAGACTTGGGTTTGAACCCCAGCACCACATACACAACAAAGTGTTGGATAAACAAAGGCCACAAGAAAAAATAAAGTTGGTCCTCTCTTTCCTTCCTCTCCCTCTCTCTGTGTAAAAAAAAAAAAAAAAAAAAAAAAAAAATCCCAACATATAGCAAAGATGAAAGTGGAGTGGCTTAGAGAAAGTCAGAGCTATTGTGGGCACGGATGTCTTCCCATCCCTTTCCCCCTACCGACATCTTAGACTGGGAAAAATTAACAACACAAGCATTTTCCTGTCAGAGCAAGGGAGAAAGTGACTGCTAAAAAAAATTATCTTAAATGCTTTTTCATTCTTTTTCTTTCTATCACCATTACAACTTTTAACAAAGCAAAGCAAGACTGCATATCATCTACAATTTTGTTTGCCAGGTCTGTGATCACTCATGAACTTGTGCCAAAAGTTGTCAGTGGCTTTGGAAGTGAAAAGTTCAACCAGAGAGCTTATCGCTAGGTTCTTTTCCTCCCTCAATCCCTCCCTCTCTCCCTTCTTTCTTTCTGGCCTTCCTTCTACTTTCTTGCTTTCAGGAATGCTCTGAAAACCGTTCTATATCATAGACATCTGTGGTGGAGCAGAAGTTCTGACTTCCGTCAGGTGCACATGAAACAAAAAGTCAACACTTGCCATCGATACAAAAGATCCTGATGGAGAAATTGACAAGATTTACTGAGGACAGCATCCCCCTCTCTCCTGCCCGGCCACAGGAGCCTGAATCTCTGCTGTCCTCATTAAGCCAGTTCAGGGATTTAGAGAGGGGGGCCCACAGGGAGGGGCTCAAGAGCTGGAGTGGATTCTTTTTTAAAGGTTAAGACAGGATAAAAGAGCAATTTAAAAATCATTACTTCCTAACAATGAACACAGCCATTATTCTGAACCCCAAATCAGGGATGCAATAGTCAAAAAGACAAAAGAATAGCAGGGTAAATTGTTGAAACAAATCTCTTTGTAGTCGATAGTAAAATTCTCATTGCAATTCAAAAGATAAATGGCAATTAAGTAGTTTCTGTTAAGTGTTTATTGTTCACCTTTTATGTGGGTGGCCTTTTAAGTGATTTGCTTTTTAAATGAAAAGAGAAAGTTTGTTCTTCAGTATTTGAACTAAACACCCATGTAAATGCTTGCAACCATCAATTTCAAAATAATAATCGTCTTGATTTTCTAAGCCGATAAACCAACTACTACATACCACTTCCCTTCGAGGTTGCTGTTTGCTTGGCTTATCACAGTTAACTACTGCACTGTGACTCTGCACGAAGGCTGTAATGTAATTAAATCCTATTAACACATCAGGAATAAAGCCCTTTAGTGGGCGCAGGCTTTGAGAGGCAGCTCATTCCTGAGCAGATTTAATATCCTTAAATTAAGCAAGTGTGAATGGGAAGATGAATCTTATTAAAAACTTAAATCTGATTATATTTGAAAATTATTGGTTCCTTAATGTAATAAATTATCCAGTACAGACTAGAACAAATAATATGTCCTAGCTTCACATAACTCCACTCTATAACAAGTGACAAAAGAAATTATGTGTGACTGTGGGGCAAAAAGAAAGGTCTTTTTATAAAAGTCATTTTGCATAATGAAATACCTAAATCATTTTAATAAACATTTGTAGGGGGGGAGTGCAAATGACACAGTTGGAGAGGGAATCATTTACCCTATTCAGAAAGGGAATGTGGAAATAGTGATGCTAATGTTTTTTTTTCTTAAATTGCCATTCTGGCCAATTTGTTGTAAATTCTGAAAAGAAAAACTACAGCTTATGTTGTTGGTAGCAAATTCCTTCTCCAGAAGGCTAATGCAAATGTAAGCCATCTGCCACACATTCTGCCGAGAAGGCCGGAGTCACAAACAATGGGCCAACAGTCTCTGAATACTAACACACACACTCCGCAGGCAAGAAAGTTTGCATTTCCCCCACAGGTACACTTAGGTTGCCTCCTCTCCTATCCTCACCAGGACCACCAGGCACCCACTGCTGGCCCCATCCAGCTGGCACGGCGGCCTTCCACATGATTAGCCTGATGATGTTCACAAGGAGAACCCCCTGGAGAAGCATTTCTGTTGAAACTGACTGAAACAGGAATGCAAGACCTGTTAAATTATTTAAACCAGACAAATGCTTCACAGTGTGTTTTTAACTTAATCCTATTTTCGCCAAAACTGCCGTTGCCTATTGCGCTATGAGTCAGAACATCACTTAGGCTTTATCCTTTTGTGACTGGACCCTTTCAGAAGGCTCGAGAACACTGTCCTCCTGCGTCCCCTCACCAGCAGATGGACGTATTAAACAGCATGCACCGTGCAGGCTGGCGCTACCGGCAACTGTCCCGTCTGAAAACCGGGGTCTGCTCACGTCTTTCAGGTAATGCATTCTGCCCTGTGCAAGGAATTTCGAATGCTCAGCTGTTCCGCAAGTGTGTCTCAGGGCTCATTCAACAACACGATGAAACACCTCAATATTGTTTGGATTTTGGTGATGGGGCAGGAGGTGAGGCAACCTCCAGTGAAAAGCCATCATAGGATTCTCACTTCACCTTGTCCCAAATTTGGACCCTGCAAGTTTCATCCCCAATCTCTCTGGCTCTGATCACTATGTTGTCTCAGGCCTCTTGTTGGATGTCCGTCACCTTGCCAGGCTGCATCTTATCTTTTTGCCTGGGTCCAGCTGGAATGCCTTCTGAGACCCCTCTGCTCCCACATCATCTAGGCAGGACTCTAAAGTGTGCTGGGAGCCTGACTTCCAGAGTTCAGATCCCAGCCTCCTCCCTTACTCATGTGGCGGTGTGACTGCAGACAAGTTGCTTAACTTCTCTGGACCTCAAACAGTTGAACAGAAAATAAGAACAGCAATAATATAACCGACAGCAAAGATAAACCAACAGGAGACGCGTGAAGCCTAACACACATCTAACCGGCCATGTGCTCAATAAAGGTTACCCGTCGTTGTGAACTCGATGGTGAAACCCCAAGGATCTTGTGCCACCCCCTCTCTCACTCCCTTATATTAGTTATTCTTTCTCTATACCACCATGTGCTTTTTTGGTAAGTATGTGCTTATGCTATTGCACATATCGCACCCCTTAATGTGATGTGTTCTCTCTGCTGGACTGGAAGTTCTGTAAGATGCACCTTTGTATCCACAAACCTAAATACATTATTAGATAAATAATAATTGTTTAATAAAGATTTATTAAACATTATCATAGAATTAATAAAAATGAAATGATAAGAGTTGGATTAAATATATACATATACATATGTATATATATATATATATATATATATATATACCAAAATATGAAGGAGATAAATGTTTCCCACCACAAATACGGCAAGATGCTCTCCATGGCTGGACAAGGACTATCTAGTGCCGCAAGGATGTGGAACAACAGGAACTTTCAATGCATTGCTGGTGAGAGCGTAAACTGCCTCCATTACTATGGAAAACTACTTAGAATATCTGATTAAAACTAAATTTATAGCTACCCTGTGGCCTATAATTCTACATAATATATGTGCAATAGCAATGAATGAATACATCAACATAAAGACATGGAGAACAATGTCCACAACAACTCAATTCATAATGGCCTGAAATTGGAAACTATTTGAGTCCATCAGCAAATTGGATTAAAAATGTTTGTGGCACATTTATACAACAAAATACTCCCTAAATCTTTTTTTAAAAGAATACTAATATAAACAACAATACGAATGAATCATCAAATACTATGCTGAGAAAAAGAAGCCAGAGAAAGGTATGTGTTACATAATTCTATTTATATAAGTTCCACACACACAAAAAAAATAAAAGGTAATCAATAGTGCAAGTTCAGAATAGCGTTGCCTCAAGGGGGAACTTTGTGGGGTAACAGAAATGTGCTAAATCTTCATCGAGATGATTGTTATACAGTTTATACATTTGCGAAGTTCAGTGGGCAGTATACTTCCAGTTTTGCATTTTATTTTGCATAAATTATTCCTCCAAAAAGTTGTATTCAGATTTCTGGCGGGCATGTGAATTGATACAACTATTGTGGAATGACATCTGGCAGCATATGTAAAAATCATCCTGAAACCACTGCCTCCAAAATCCCATTTCTAGAATTTTTTCCAAAGAAAAACAATGAACACATGTACAAAGATACACGTGCAAGAGTTACCAGGGCCAAGTCTGTCTGCTCACCACTCAAAGTCAATACTCAGGAGATGAGAGGAGGTGTAAAGGAAATTGGGTTTATTCAACAGCTAACACCTTGGGAAGGTGATACAGTAGCTACTGTCCCCCACACTCTGCAAAAAATATTTGCAGAACTCAAGTCCATGAAAGAGTTTGTATACGGAGAGAAAGGATTGTGGTGAGACAGTGGGCAGAGAGCCGCATGCTAAGTGGGGTCTTATCATCCAGGGCATCTTTTTTTCCTTGACTGGAATATCACAATGTACCTTGACCTCCTGGGACAAGTTCCTATAATTCTTTAGACAAATGCATTGCTTTTTTGCAAGTCAAGCATTATCTTACACATTCTGACCTACTCTGAAAGTCACAAGATGTTCTGGATTCTATAAATCTAAACAAAAATTATTTAGTGGTTAATACTTAACGAATTGGGTGAGGGTTTTCTTTAGAATTTAGAGTTCTGGACAAAAACAGGGGAAGTAACTCTGCAAAGGACAACTCACAAAGGAATGGCCAGTTACACAAGGATAGCTTCCAACCTAACGCTCATAAAGGCAAAAGTGCAGATATCAGTGTTAAATGGTGCGGGGATGATGCACAAAGAAATACTATGAAGACGTTCAAAAAGAAGAGGTAGGACTACAATACTAATATGGGAGAGATAACCACAAAATATTAAGAGAAAAAAGCAGGTTACAGAGACATGACTTTCGAAGGGCTTTATTTTGTTTGCATATAAACATACATAGACCCATACACAAACATGTGTAATATGCATGTACATATTTGTCTAGCATAAGGTCTATAATTGTAAATAACAATCACATGGACTTTTTCTGGATGGAAGCAAGCAATTTGGTTTGTTTCTGTTTTGTCCATTCATTTTCCTATTTTATTTATACTATGGCCATTATTCTTTTGTAAAATTTAAGTAAATACATAATAGCTGTGCACGCATAAAGTGTGTGTGTGTGTGCATATGTGCATGTGTAGTCACCCATTGGCCAGAAATGAGTTGATGTGACCTAAGACCATATGTGATCAAAGAAGACGGCACTTTTGTTGTTGCTATTGTTGTCGGTGATAGGCTAAACTTCATGATGCAAGGAGACTGTAGCCCACCCTCTACAATACAAAGGTAAATCCTGCCTATCACAACCTTGAACAGTCTCTGATGGATGCCATTTAAACAGATTTATTTCATTAGGCATTAAAGACTTTTCTCTGGTTTGTATGTTTGACCCCTCCAAAACACACGTTGAAATTTGTCATTATAACTGTTTTAAGATCCATATTTAAATAATAAAATAAATAAATATAAAAATAACAGTATTAAGAACTGTTATGTTTAAGAGCTGATTAGGCTATGAGGATGATTAAGACCATTGTTATCATTATTATCCTGGAAGTGGGGTCCTTATACAAGGACTAGTTCATTCCCCTTTTATCTCCCTCTCTCTCTCTCTTTCTCACTCTCACTCTCTGTGTCTTTACCCTTCTACAATGAAAAGACACAGGAGAAGGCCCTTGCCAGACATGACCCCTTGTTCTTGGACTCTCCAGGCTCCAGAACTGTCAGATTCTGTTCATCATCGATTATTCTGTTATATTCTGCAAAGCAGCCCAAAACTGACCAAGACAGGCTCAAGTGGAAGACTCTCTCTATTAGAGGCCCTTAAGTAACACTCCAGAATCCAAAAAGGAAGAACACCCATTTAACACATTTTCGTTGGATAATCAGCCACATCTTCACAATTCAAAACCTTGGTTTTATATATGAAAGAGTTTTGGTTAGTTGGCTTGTATTTTACATCAAATTTTGGAAATAAAATTTTGGAGAGAGGAAATACAATCAGGGAGATGAAAGTGGAGATGGGGTGATGGAGATGGAGATGGAGAGAGAGATGGAAAGAGAGAGTGTATGTAACAGAGACAGAGAAAAGATAGATGTTCATTTTTATTGCTGGTGAAAAATATTCTCATTTTTTATGTTTGCTTTATGTACCAGAGCTTTTGGATCCATTCATCCACTGAGGGGCATCTGTGTCTAAATACTTTCAATAGACAGAGCTAGGGAATATAGATGTATATATGTTTCACAAAAAAGTTCTATCTTATTTCTATATCTGTCTCTCTACAGGTTCATACCAATGTCTCTAATTTCAATCCAATTCCACAGTGTTCATTCTACTTGCTTCCCTTCCATATGTGTATTTGTCTTCTTCAAAAGCACAAAATCTGGATACCATCATCTTTAATTTATTTATCATTTGATCTAGATGTAACCATCCCATCGTCTCTGCAGCCTTCGTTTTTCCATGCAAGAAATGCTCCTCACCCAGCTCAGACACTGAGCCAGAGGAGACACCTTGCTATGTGTGCACCTTCCTCTTTCGGTGTGGATTCTGATAGCACACTCCAGGCCTCCCTCCTTGTGATACTCTCTCCACAAAGCCTGAGGCCCTACACCACTCTTCAGGCCACCCCTCTACCACCGGGACATCTTCTTGATCTGCCCACCGACCAGCTTTCTCTGACATGATCAGAAATTGACAGGGAAGAAATGAAAGGGAAAGAACAGGATGAGAAGGGAAGAAGACGAGTCATGAGTTATAGTTTAACTCATGTAAAAGTAATTCTTATTTTTCCTTTTTCTTCCACTTCAGTTTAAATGTATATGTTACTAAGCTACAGTCAGATAGAAGCAAGAAGTTCTGGTTTGCTATTGCACAGCTGGGTTACTATGGAAAATAATTATGTACTGTTCATTTCAAAAAACTGGAAGAAAGGACTTTGTCAGCTTTCATCAGGCAGAAATGATAAATGTTGAAGGAAATAGACATGTTTAACCTGATTTAAGCATTATACAATGTATGCATGTATTGAAACATCATGTTACCCCATTAATAAGTACAATTTTGGTGCCTATGTACCAAATAAAATTTTAATTTTAAAAATGTTAATTTTAATGTTACCTGTATCAGAAGTGTTTGTCCCAATTGAAATCATTTCTCCACCTAGAAGCATGTCCCACCAATTGAGATTATATTTTTTATGAAAATCAAGCAGGCCTACATGAGCTATAAAATTAATTTAATTTGAATTAAAAGCTTCGGTGATGAACAGTAATGTATGTGATTCTGGACACCAGGAAAGAAGTCTGGCTAAGAATCAGGTTTGTAAGTTATAAACATATTAATGGTAGGTGTAATTAAGGAAATGAATATAAATTTAGAAGAAAAGAAAATCAGGAATATAGGTATTGAAAGGCAATCAAAGAAAGAAAGGAAAAAAATTGATTAAAAGGAATAGGTAAGAACCAAATAATCCCTTCATTATGTAAGGTGATGCTGAACTAATTTTTAAAATCTGAAAAAAAAATAAAAAAGGAATAGGTAAGTGAAAATAGTGAGATGAAATCCAATGTAAAAAAGAAAATTTTTAAATGAGAGTGCTATTAATCTTGTGAAATCTTGCACAGTAAACAACCTAAAGAACACCATTGGATTTTGTGACTTATAAGCTCAATGGTGATTGTTCCAGTGGTGTGGTTGTGGGGGTGTGAGAAGAGCAAAGGAGCAGATGGAAGAGAGACATGGTGGATGACCCTACTCCCTAACCATGTCAGAAAGGAAGATGGGGATGGATGAGCTAGACTGAATTCACTGGGAGACTTTACCACTAGCAGCTTCCATTCCTCCATAAAGATGTGTCATCATTGATGGAAATGGGGCAAGAGTGAGGTAGAGCTTTGGAAAAAGGATGGGCTAGATAACAAAAGCCAACCACAGAGCTTTCCTAAGAAATGAGGCTGCACATACACTCTAGAGAGGACCTCTTTAGTCCTAAAGATAAAACTTTGGTTCCTAAGTTCCCCTAAGCAATGTCTTATAGCTAAATTCTCAGTATTGTATATCTTCAACATCACATGAAAAGAAGATGCAGAGAAGAACTAGGCACTATCATAGTCACTGGGAAAGCACCATGTTTAGCCAAAACCCTCCCTGGCCACAGAGGCCCTTCAGTACTTGCTGACATCTCTGGTTAACCTTGCCCCTTTATCCAGACACGTATACTGTCCACACATCTCAGTCCAGTGCTGACCTCAGATTAATTGCTATACCAGGAGCCTGAACTCTCTCAAAGTCTCCCACTCTCAGATCTTGGGGCTCTGTTTTCTCAGCTGCTTATCTTGCCCCATGGTTTTACACAAGAAGAAATAACTCTTGACTGTTCTATATTTGCCAATATAACAGATATAAATGTGTGTGTGTGTATATTTGATTGTGTGTGTATATATATACACACACACATATATATATTTATGATTGTGCGTTATCCAGAATTAAGTGATTGCATAAGTATTATTTGGCATCTCAGGGTGTAAAGAGTAAGCTACATTGTTGATTCCCTCCCTACATCCCCCCTTATCCTCCCTCCCTGTCTCTACCCTCTATAATCTATGGTTCCCTTAGATTATACGTTGCTGCAAATTTGGTGGATCTAGTATATGAGCTTGACTACCTTTCATTCAATCCTGAGTTTTGCTGTAGCCTCCACAAATGAGGGAAAATAGTCAACCCTTCAGTCTCTGGGTTTGGCTAATTTCACTCAGCATGATTTCTTCCACTGCCGTTCATTTACCTTCAAAAGCCATAATAGTGTTGTTTCTAAAGCAGAATAGAACTCCATTGTGTGTGTGTGTATGTGCGTGTACACATGTGTGTGTGTATAAATACATATACAGAATATATGTGTGTGTGTGTATATATACATATATGTATATATATATATATACACATACCTATATATATAAGATCCATTCATCTAGTGAGGGGCATCTGGGTTTATTCTATAATTTAGCTATTATAAATTGAGCTGCTATGGACATTGATTTTGCCGTGTCACTGTAGTATGCTGACTCTACTTCTTCTGGGAAAATACCCAGAAGAGGGATAGCTGGATTGTACAGTGTTTTCATCCCTAATTTTTTGAGGAGTCTCCACACTGATTTCCAGAGTGGCTATACTAGTCTACAGTTCCAACAATAGTATGTTAGTGTTCTTATCTCCCAAAACCCCTCCAGTATTTGTTACTGTTTATATTCTTCATCTTTGCCAATCTGACTGGAGTGAAATCTTAATATAGTGCTAATTTGCATTTCTCTGATTATTAGTGATATAGAACACTTTCTCATGTATTCATTGGCTTGCTTGATTTCCTCTATTGAGAAGTTTCTGTTTAGCGCTCTGGCCCATTTTTTGATTGGATATTTTGTGTGTTTGATATTACCTTTTTTGAGGAATCACAGGCCATGATTATCTCCCATTCTGTAGGTTGTCTCTTGACAGTTTTGATCAGTTCCTTGACTGAGCAAAAGCTTTTTAATTTAATGGCATCCCACTCATTAATTCTTGGCTTTAATTCTTTCTCTTTGGGAGTCTTATTGAGAAAAGCATTGCCTATTCCCATTTGCTGGAGTGTTGCTCTTAATTTTTTTTCTAGCAGTTGTATGGTAGCCATTTTAATTCCTAGTTCCTTGATCCATTTTGATTTGATTTTTCTGCAATGTGAGAGATAAGGATCTAATTTCAACACTCTGCAAGTGGCTGTCCAGTTTGTCCAATACCGTTTGTTGAATAGGCTATCTTTCCTCTATGTTATATTTTGACCCCCTTTGTCAAAGATCAGTTGTTTAAAGATTTGTGGGTTTGTCTCAGAGTATTCTATTCTATTCTATTCTATTCTATTCTATTCTATTCTATTCTATTCTATTGGTTTTCATTCCTATCTTGATACCAATACCATGCTGTTTTTGTTACTACTGCTCTATAGCATAATTTCAGATCTGGAATTGCAAAACCACTTGTTTAATCTTTCTTGCTTGGTAATGCTTTGACTCTTTCTTGTTGTTCCAAATAAATTTGAGAATTGTTTTTTCTATGTTTATAAAGAATGACATTGGTATCTTGGTGAGGATTGCATTGAATCTACATAGTGCTTTTGGCACAATAGCCATTTTAATTATATTAATTTTTCCTAACCAAGAACTTGGAACATATTATCATCTTTTCAGGTCTTTTTCAATTTCTTTCTTCAATGATCAATAATTTTCATTGAAAAGTCTTTTATTTCCCTTGTTAGACTAATTCCCAAGTATTTTATTCTTTTTGAGGATATTGTGAATGGGACCGATTTCCTGATTGCTTCTTTTCCCCTATTATTGTTAGCATATAGGAAAGTTATTGATTTATGGGTTTTGATCTTGTAGCCTGTCACTTTGTTAAATCTGTTTATAACCTCAACCAGTTTTCTAGTGGAGTTTTTTGGGTCTTCTAGAGATAGGATCATTTCATCAGCAAAAAAGGGATAGTTTGACTTCCTTTCTTCTTAGTCTTATCCCTTCAATTTCTTTCTCTTGTCTGATTCCTCTAGCTAGGGTCTCTAGGACTATATTGAATAAAAGTGGTTAAGAGCATGCATCTTTGTCTTATTCCCAAGTTTAGTGGAAATGCTTTCAGCTTTTCTGCATTTAGTATTATAGTAACCGTGGGTTTGTCATATATGGGCTTTGCATAGTTAAGATCCTTTGATCCCTATATTCTCCTAAATTTTGAGCATAAATGCATGCTACATTTCATCAAAGGCCTTTTATGCATCAATTGAGATGATCAGATGGTTTTTATCATTAATTTTGGTTAAGTAATGAATCACATTTATTGATTTGCGTATATTGAACCAGCCTTGCATCCCTG
This sequence comes from Aplodontia rufa, assembly GCA_004027875.1. Taxonomy (NCBI): domain Eukaryota; kingdom Metazoa; phylum Chordata; class Mammalia; order Rodentia; family Aplodontiidae; genus Aplodontia; species Aplodontia rufa. The sequence continues at coordinate 123,090 of PVKS010000486.1, forward strand.
GAATGAAGCCCACTTGATCATGATGTATTATCTTCTTCATGAGTTGTTTAAATTCTTTTGCTAGAACTTTATTAAGTATTTTTGCATGTGTGTTCATCAGGGATATTGGAATTCAACTTTAAATACCTGCTTCTTTTGGTTGGCATCATAATATGATTCCATACATTGGAGAAAATATGTTAACTAATAAAAGCCAGATAAAATTCTCACAACAGTTTATAAATATACTAACACTCTTCCTCTCTTCCATACCTCTATAGATATTTTATATATATATATGTATAGAAATATATAGAGTAAAAAGACATGTATGTATGTGTGCACATGAGTGTGTATGTGTGTGAGTATATTTGTGTGTGCACATACATGCATGTGTGTGTGTTGCATCATTTTCTCAGGTCTGCTCATAGATTCACAATTTTTCTATTACACTGAACCATCTGGTTACCAATCTGTATACACATAAGCAGTTAACCAGCCAGGAATTAGAGTAGAACTAACTAATATATATAGTCTTAAACTAGTCATTACTATGATCTAAATGCCTACCTCCTGGGCCATGGTGTCCAAACACTTCAGTTATAAACATTCAGCCTCAGTTCTATTTAGCAATTCACATATAACATCACCAGTGCAGAATACAAACATAATCAATGGCAAATTCAGGCCTCCAGTCTTTAACATAAGCAACAATTCAAGTTTTATGCTAGAAGTATAAAGTTTTAAAAAACTGATGGTAGATGAATCCCCACAGAAGTGCCCAGTTTACAAGCTGGCATAACTTGTGTCTGCAAGTTCTCTCTTAGCTATGTTGCATTCTGGGAATTAAAGTCCATCAGCCATAACGCTTGCTCCTGTCACAACCAACCACAACTGTCTCTAATTAGTTCTGGTCTGTAGCTTTCAGACACAAGTATGCAAAGTCACAATCAGCCCAGTTTCCCCATCTGGTTCTACAAGATGCAATGCAGAATGTCCTTCTATGATGACAAGAGCAGGCGATCACATGTGCACACTCTACATGCGTCTGTCTTTTGCATCACATGCACACACACACACACACACCACTCACTTAGAAAGAGGAAGACACATTTTTCCACATCAGTAAAAACAAGAAGAAATTTCCTCCGGTTTTATGGCAATTAAACCCTAAGAAAATAACAGATAGAGCACAAATTTAGAATAGATAAAATCTGCAATCCTTATTAGAAACACTAGTACATTCTGTTTTGTCCATCTTAGAAAGTATATATCCTAATGTCATATGAATGAGTCATTTGGACACATTTAAAGACTGACAATATCCTCATAAGCTTTCCTTAACCACACACTCACCCCTTCTAAAGTCAAGTTCCACCCCAAGGCTGTCCTCTCCTGGGTGCTGCTCATGTACCCCATTTCACCTTCTTGCTCCCACTGCTCTGTTCAGAGCTAGCACTAGGAACTGATGTATTGGCAAGTTATCAGTTCCCACATTCTGGAGGAGTTCCTAACTATTGCAGACAGAGGCAAAGACATGGTATCTGATAACTCAGATCTCAGCAAGAAAAGTACCTAGTCTTCACTCTTCTTCATTTTTGAGGAAGAACTATCCCTGGCACCTCTGCCACCTACCCAATTTCTTAATTTGAATTATCTACTGATCAAGAGTTTCCTTTGCATTCATTATAACTAAATTTACCTGCATAAAAGTTATCAGGGGCCAGTCTGTGTCTCAAAATAAAAAATAAAAATAGACTGGGGATATGGCTCAGTGGCTAAGTGCCGCTAGGTTCAATCCCTGGTACCCCTTCCCAAAAATGAGGGTAATGGGAATATAATAGGTGCCTCTTATCCATGAAGACATATTCCAAGAACGCTTGTGAGTAAGTGAAACCATGGATAGTATTGAACTCTATGTATACTATATTTTTTCATATGTATACATACATATGATAATTTATAAATTCGACACAGTAAGAGATTAACAGTAACAACAAAACAGAATAATTATAATGGTATACTACTATGAAAGTACTTAAACTTATGAGCTATTACTAGAAATTTTCATTTAATATATTTGGACATTGGTCAACGTGGGTAACTGAAACAAGAGATGGAGGAGGACTTATTCACTAAGTACTAAGTAATTATTGACTAAGCAAAGTACATTTGCTGTGCCTTGGTCCCAATAACTTCTTAACTTGTTCATGATCTTCCCTCAACCTCCATTTTGGGGGCCTAACAACTCCTTCCAACCTTCTTTTTGGGTGGCCAAAGCTGGGAGTCTCTCAAATGTAGCTCTAACACTACAAGTTTCTAGGTCTATACCCTTTAAGTTTAAAATCCAAAACTATAAGAATACTTAAAAATCTTTAATATGCAAATTAGCAAATGATCGTCTCTGCCTTTCTGCTTATGGAAGGTAGTGTGCTTATTTACCCACGTGTCTGTTCTTAGATTAGTCTGAAGGCACAATCCTGCCGTAGGGATGTGAAATAGATGTCAGGTAAAAGAAAGCAGAAGGTGAATGGATAGCTGGCCACATTCACCGCAGCCCGTTGGTGGTTGTAGGCAGCATCCTCTCCCGGACAGCACATTCTCTTCCCTCCAGTTCACATCTCGTGCCCCCTTCCTCATCTTTTTATTTGCAAGTCTCTACCCTCTTGCCACTGACATTCAACAATCAAGGTTTTCAAAATCCTTAAAATGTCCTTTTTCGCTTGTCTCTCTTGATCAATGTGCTTGCTGTGCTGTCGTTCAGCCCCTGGACACTCCGTACACATCCTGCCTTCCACACCTAAACACAAATTCTCCACTCCAAAGTCACTTCTTCTAATCACCCTGTCCACCCTTCAGGTTTCCACTTACATCTCCCAAGTGATTCCCAAGACTAGAGTGGCCTGGAAGCTCTTTGAAGAACTTCAACCAATAAGATCAACTGTATGGAAATGAACAATCTCCATCTACACTGCGGAACTGCTTGATTAGATTTTTTTTTTTTAAAGAGAGAGGGACAGTGAGAGAGAGAGAGAAAGGGAGAAACAACTTTATTTAGTTTTTCACGTGGCCCTAGTTGCTCCAACACTTAGTTGTGTACGTGGTGCTGGGGTTTGAACCCGGGTCCTCACGCTTGCCAGGCAAGCACCGAAACCGCTGAACCACCGCTCCAGCCCGTGCTTGATTATATTTTAAATATCTATTCCAACTCAAAAAAGGGGAAATAAAAAGTAATGAGCATAAGATACAGTGAAATGTTAAAGAGTGCTAAGTAAGAGTTAAGCCCTTTGCATTGAGGTAAATGTCAGGAAGCCTTGGAGGGAAGAGATGGGCACAGACTGTTACATCAACTTGCGTAACAGCCTCGAAAGGTGACAATAAGAATTTGAAGAAGTATACCATAAATCCTTTAAAAAAATTTGCAACTTTGAGCATGCTTTTTTATGCTAACAGATTCTACAGCTTACACAAAATGAACATATTTCTTAAAAAAAAAAAACACACACACAAAATACCAAAATTCATTGGAAAAAAAAACCCTGAAGATTTCTGTGTGTTAAAGAAATTAAATGCATAGTGAAAAATCTTTTCACAATAAGAACTCCAGGCCCAGAAGGCTTCATTAGTGAATTATACCAAGGATACCAACTCTACATGAATTCCTCCAGAGCATTTAAGAAGAGGAAATAATCCTCATCTCATTTCATCAGTGTTAACCTGATAACAAAGCCAGGCAAAGACATCATGAGAGAGAAACAACAACTCATCTACTCATGAATGTAAATGAAATTCTTAACAAAATTTAAAATCACTAAATCTAACAATATATTAAAAGAATAATAAATTGTGACCAATGTGACTTTTTTTCCCCTTTTTTGAGAGAAGGTCTTGTTAAGTTTCTGAGAGTCTCACTAAGTTACTGAGGCTGGCCTCAAACTTGCAATCCTCCTACCTCAGCCTCCTGAGTCACTGTGAATATGGGTGTGCACCACCAAGTGAGGCTGTGACCAATGGGATTATCTCAGGTCTTCAAGATTAGTTAAACATGAGAAAATCAATAAATGTAATTCCTCATATCAAGATACTAAATAAGAAAACCATATGATCATCTAAATAGACATAGAAATACATTTACACCAGGTATGGTGGTTCATTCTTATAAGCCCTACTACTTGGAAGACTGAGGCAAGAAGATCATAAGTTTGATGCCAACCTCAGCAACTTAGCAAGACACTGTCTTAAAATAAAACTTTAAAAAAGGGCTGGAGATGTAGCTCAGTGGTAGAGCATTCCCCTAACATGTATGAGACCCTGGGTTTAATCTCCAGTACTTCCAAAAGGGATAGATGGAGAGAGAGAGAGACAGAGAGAGAGAGAGTAAGAAGAGAGAGAAAAAATGCATTTCACAAAATCCAATATTCATTCCTGACATAAAAAAACTCAATAAATTATAAATAAAAGGAATTTCTTCAATCTGAAAACAAGGTAATACTATCAACACACTTGATAGTAGAAGACCAAATGTTTTCCTCCTACAATTAGGAGCCAAGTAAGGAAATCCTTTCTTATCTTTTCTATTTAAAATAATACTGAAAGTTTTAGCAAGCCCAATAAAGCAAGAAAATTAAAAAAAAAAAACAAAGGAACTAAGATTGAAAGTGGAAAACTTTACTGTCTTTATTCTCAGAAAACATGATCACCTATGGATAAAATCCAAAAGACTATTTAAAAAAAAACTTCTAAAACTAATAATTGAGTTTTTGTAGGGATGTAAGAAGTAAAATTAGTGCTAAAAATCTATTGTATTTCTATATACTAATGATACAGCAGTTTCTTAAAATATTGAACACATGTGGCATATGCTTCAGACATACCACTCCTAGGTGTTTACCCAAGAGAAGTGTAATCATGTGACGAGGCAAAAACTTAAACATTGGAAACAAGTTATATGTTCATCTATAGGTGAATGGATAAACATTGTTCTATACCATACTTTTATTTTAATAGTATATTATTTTGTTATAAGTAATATAATAAAATATAATAAACTATTGATACAGTCAAAAACATGAATCTCACAATCATTTTTTGAATGAAAATAACCTGACAAAAAGCATACAGAGTGCATTTGTGTAATTTTATTAATATAAAACTAGAACAATGGAACTTACTCTACGATTACTGAAAGCAGATCAGTAGTTCCCTCTGGATTGGGGTGTGGTGTGGTGAGAGGGGTTGAGGACTAGAGGAGAGGATTACAAAGAGGCAGAAGGAAATTTTTGTGGGCAATAAGTATGTCCACTCTCTTGAATATAATGAAGCTTTAATGGATATGTACATTTGTCAAAATTTACAAAAATGCATATTTATAAGTGAAATCTCAATAAGGCTATTAAAAAGATAATCTAAAGAATGGAAACCATAACTTTTTAAAGAGTCACTGTATTTTAAAATACCTTCAAGTATCAACTAGAATTTGTAAAAGCAAAAAACATAGCCCTCAAATTTTAAAATTTTATGTATCAATTATAAAGCAAACTAGCTTCAACAGAAAGAAAATTAGTGAACTGTTAAAATGTATAATAAAATTATCTAAGTGGCAATTCACATAGCTAAAAAGATAACAGCATAAAAGAACTGTTCAATTATATGAAGGAGAAATGAGAAGGCATCAGACACACCTCAAGAATTTAAGAAAGAAAGTGAGATATAATGGGTAAATGGTAATAATATTTGAAGAGACAATGGCTGAAATTTCCCTGGGATTAAAGAAATATGTAAATTTAAAATTGAAGAATTACAACAATAACAAAAAATATAAATAAAATATCTGGCAGTCCAGAAAATTATATATTTAACTGCAATCGTCATATCTGAAATGTTCCCCAAAGTCTTACATGTTAAAAGTTTGGTCTCCAGCCCAAGACACAAGGCACTATCAGATGGTGGTAGAAACCTTTAAGATATAGGGCCTAAGTTTGGAGCAGTGGCTCAGCGGTTACAGCACTTACCCAGCATGCACTGAGTACGCAACTTCAAACCCCAGCACCACAATACACAACGAAGTCTCAGAGCAACAAAAGCCACAAGAAAAACTAAATAAAATTGATTCTCTCTTTCTCCCCCACCCCACTGTCCCTCTCTCTTAAAAAAAAAAAAAAAAGAAGAAGAAGAAGATATAGGGCCTAATGGATTTTAGTCTCTTCGTATTCCTGTTTCCTTCCCTCTCTCTCTCTTTCCTTCTTGACTGTCATGAAATAAGAAGCATACTCTGTCCAATGCTCTTCCCACAATACATTACCTTTCCACAGGCCCAAAAGGAACTAGGTTAACCAATCATTGTCTGAAACTGCCAAAACTGCAAGTGAAAATAAACCTTTCCTCTTTTCAAGTTGACTATCTTTGGTATTTTGTTATATTAACACAAAGCTAAGTAACACTCCACTTAACCATTAAAAAGCAAGTGTAAAGAAAACATCCCAAGTCAAGACTGAGAGAGGGTCTTTGGTTTAAAAAAAAAAAAACCCTCCTAACAATTATCCTTCAATAAGAAGGAAATAAGAGCCAGGTGTGGTGGTGCACACCTATAATCCCTGATGCTTAATCAGGGAGGTTTAATCAAGAAGATTGAAAGTTGGAGGCCAGCCTGGGAAACTTAACAAAACCCTGTCTCAAAGGGCTGTGGATGTGGCTGCATTTATGCCTAAATTGCATAAGGCTCCAAAATGATCCCCAGTACTGTGAAGAAAGAAGGAAGGAAGGAAGGAAGGAAGGAAGGAAGGAAGGAAGGAAGGAAGGAAGGAAGGGAGGAAGGAAGGGGAAACCTAGAGGAAATAGATGTGTTTCAAAAAACAATAGCTACTAAAGAAATTGGTTACAGCGTCAGAGTTTCTAAATTAGCATTGACTGAAAGTAGGGGGGGAATGCTAAGCAAGTGCTAATTTTAAGACAGTGCTAACCATAATAGAATTTAAATACTAGAAAATAATAACATGGGAAGTATGGGGGCAAAGGTCATCAGTAAACTGCTATAAATTCCATATATTGTTCAGGAGGAGCACAAAGATACTGATTAACTTCAGACTCTATTAAGTTAAACATTCATATTAAAATTGAAGGATAACTACCAAAAGAAAAAGCTGACGAAGTTTGAAACACAATTAACATAAAGTGCTTGCTAAATAATTTAACTAGGTTGCTATCTTCTGCATTTCACTTAACATAGTTGTATGTTTTTAATGTGATGTCGTGTTCACTATTGAACTTCATCATTACAAGGTTTCTTCCCAGAAAAAGAATTGTTAGCTATGCAGTTGGATGGCATGATGCTGGAATAACATTTATGAGAGGAAAGGAGGTGACACAGCATAATGCATGGTACTACAGGCTCAGGAGAAGGACTTCCTGAGTACTTCCAGCTCTGCCGTTGATCAGCTGAACAATCTTGGGCTGGTTACTAAATGTCTGATTACCCATAATGCCATTGTCCGTGAATTAGTATAATCCACAAGCAATGCACCTAATCTAGTACCTGGCATACAGTAGGCCACCCCATAGTTATTAGATCAGTTTTTATAAAAAATGATGAAAGGTAGGTTTTGGCAAAAATGTGGAAGAAAGAACCCCTGTGAACTGTTCATGGGAATGTTAAATTAGCATGGCCATTTAGAAAACAGTGGGGGAATTTCTCAAAAAACTAAACTGGAACTAGCATACAATCCAAAATCCCATCAAGAGGACTGAAATCAGTATATCAAAGAAATGTCTGGACTCCCATGTCCACTGTGGCATTATTCACGACAGCCAAGTTATGGAAATAGCTATCCCTGACATCAGTGACTGAGGAGATAAAGAAAATGTACTATACATACACAACAGAATGCTATTCAGCCTGTAAAAAGCAGGAAATTCTGTCATTTACTATGAAGGTGGTATGCTAAAAGAAATAAGTCAGGCAGAGACAAATGCTGTATTATCTCACCTAGATGCAAAATCTAAAAAAAAAAAAAACCCTCCAACTCATAGAAGTAGAGAATGGGGTGATGGTTGTAAGATGTATGTCTTTTCTGTCAAACTTGAAAGATTGCGATGTATAATCTACTACCTCCATTTTAGATTCCCCCTCCCCCTTTGAAGATAGTAACTCCCTCAGCTGTGTACGCTCACCTCTTTCCAAGGACCCCTTCCGGTACCCAGCCATCCTCTTCCGGCCAACATGGAATCCCAACTACCCTCAACAGGTGTGCGGCGACCCCACCCCAATTATCTCCCAGGCGCGCCTACTCCCTCTTGCACCCGCCTCCACTTAATCACAGCTAATCTCGCAGACTGTGCACCTGAGCTCCTCCAATTAGGGCAAAGGGCAGTATTGCGTCAGGTCGGCATTAAAAACCCCTCACTGCCTAGCAAGGCATGCATTTTTCTTTCGCCCTTCAGCCAGTAAAATTTCTGCCAGTAAAATTTCTGCCTTGCTCACCCACACCCGACCACGTGTTTGATTTCATTTATAACATGGTTTCCAAGAGGGAACACTAGAGTGGACAGGGAAATGGAAGATGTTGGTCAAAGGTGTAAAGTTTGGGCTAGAGCGGTGGCTTGGCCGTTACTGCACTTGCCTGGCATGCGCAAGTACACGGGTTCAAACCCCAGCACCCACGTACACAACTAAGTGTCAGAGCAGCAAAAGCTATGGGAAAAACTCTATAAAATTTGATTCTCTCTGCTTCTCTCTCTCTCTCTCATTGTCCTTCTTTCTTTAAAAAAAAAAAACGAGGGGGGGTGTAAAGTTTGATTCAGGCAAGAAGAATTAGTACTGACGATCTATTGCACTTCACAGAATAGTGACTGTAGTTAGAAATAACAAGTTGCATATTTAAAAGCACCTACAAGAGAAGATTTTAAATGTCCTCATCATAACCAAATGGTAAATATTAAGATAGTAGCTATGTTAATTAGTCTAATTGGATCCTTCCACAGTGTATGAATATATCAAAACATTCTGTTTGTGTCCCACACTATACACAATTTCTGTTTGTCAATTTAAAATAAAATGGGGCTGCCAAGCACAGTGGTACGTGTTTGTGATCCCAGTGATTTGGGAGGCTGAAGCAGGAGGATCACAAACTTAGAGGCCCTGTCTCAAAATAAAATAAAAAGTGTAGTTCAATGGTAGAGCACCCATAGTTTCAATCCCCAGTCCCAAAATAAACTTTTAAAAAGGATGAGTGTGTAGCTCAATGGCAGGGTGCTTGCTTAGCATGTGTGAGGTCCTGGGTTCAATCTCAATGCACAACAAAAAGTTCAAAAATAAAATAAAATTGATAAAGAAAATATAGGAATTTTTTAAATGTAAAATTTTAAATTTTAAAATTTAAATCCTGGATGATTTAAATATCAGTCTAACAAATACTTTCTTATCCCTGGATGGTGTAGATTTATTTTTTAATCAAGGGTTTAAATGTATATAGGAGATTAGAGTCTTTTCTAAACATCAGGAATCACTACAGAGAAAAGGGTTTAGTTCCTCTACTTTCTGTCTCCACCTTCTCCTCATTCGATACATGTACACCATGCACCCACAACATAGGGTGTAAATTCCAGGGTACTATTTAAATCTGTGTGTGTGCTTCCATACAAGAAACAATAAACAATATCTGTATTACAGTGAGAGAAACTCAGTCTGGATAAACTGACTTCAGAGAAGGATTTAGCATAATGTTCATCCAAGGGGGTTTCATTAGTGATGTAGCAGAAGGAGTCAAGGTGGAGGGGTCTCTGCCTGAAGCAGCTCAGTGCAGCAGACCCCAAAGGCAAGTCACAGCAGGGCTCTGCTACAGAATCTCAGGGAAGGTTGCTTCTCTGCCCACTTAAACCTATGTACAGAAAAACCTGGTGGCTATTTCTTCAGCTTGAACAAACCTTTGACCTGCTGGCTAGTGGGGCTCTCTTTGTAATCTTCACATCCAACCAAAATCTACCTGTCAAATTTCAGGGAAACAAAAATATTTTTAAAATGTTTTTTAAAACAATCAACTAATTCATAGCACAAGAAAAAACATCTCACTTTGATTCCATTGAGGGCTCACCTATTCAATTCCCCAATCCACTCTCCATTCTGTATTAATTATTAAAATTTACTTATGCACAAGTTATTTAGATAGTCTGCTAAGTTCTTATGGAAACAAGCAAACACATTTTTTTTTAAATTCGCCAAAATCTGCAATTCCCTTTCCCTCGGAAACACAGAGTGAGTTCTTGTGGTTTCTTAGATGGATGACAGATTTCGATCTAATTAATCCAGAGCCCTGTGTATAGAAATGACTGCAAAGCAAACATGTCTATTAACAAAAAGCAGTGATTACTGGTTGGCGTGAGGCCAGTAACTCTACATAAGCAATGAACTGATGCCTACAACTGTCTCTGTGCCATATGCGTTCTGCTGTAGCAATGAATTTGATCCAATGCAAGGTTAAGAGATGTCAGATTTAACTGGGGTTTAATTGATACTGGTAAGAGGTTCTAAATAAAGAAACAGTGTGTGCACTATCAGAAACAAGCAACACGTCAGGCTCCATCCTCCCAGTTTGTTGGCAACTGAGTTAGAGGCAGACATTCAAATTAGTTTTCAAACTCAACTTTCTTGACTATGATTTTTAAGGGAAGCTGGGTTAGCAGATTTATCAGCAGCTAATTGGAGATGAATATTATCAATCAGCCTATGGTTGCTTCTGTCTTCATTGCAAATTTACTGCTTGCACAAAACAAGTAGAAAACTCCAGTTTATCCTTCCATCTGTATTTTGTGTTCTGATAAAAGTCCCTTGAGTACCAAAGAGAAAGGTGTTAAAGTTCATCTTATCTCCTCCAACTTTCTTATATCCTGCTCACCCCCATAAATTAAACTTCATAAATGTCTCTCCCATGAGTTCATTTCTCTCTCACTACCAACTGCCAAACCCTCAGCATCTCTCACCTAAATGGGAAGTTTCTTAGCCGGGATGCCAGCCTGTCTAACCCTTCCTCCCAGGGCTGAACACTGTCCTATTTTAAAATCTTTATTATTTTCCTGTATTTCCTGAGACAGAATTCAGACTGTGGGGAGCTGTCTTCTGCAATGCCTGCCCTGTCCATTCAGCACCATCCTCCAGCATTCCAGGCTGCTCTGGCTCCAGCCACCAGGGCTTCTTATCCTTCCCCAGGCATGTGTACATCTTTGTCTATCTTGTTCCCTCTGCTAAAAAAAAAAAAAAAAAGAAAGAAAGAAAGAAAGAAAGAAAGGAAACATTCTCACTCTCATCCTGGATTTTTGCCTGAAAATTAAAGAGGGAAAAACTCAAATCTTGCTTCTTTGAGAAGCCTTTCCCACCTTCCAGAAGAATTCACCTCCCCTTCCCTGGATTCCCACAGCTCTTTGTTCATAATTTTATTACACTGATCTGATGCTTTAGAGCTCTGTTTATGTCTACCTATCCATCTCGATTATGAGTCCGTTTCATTTCTATTCATCTCTGTTATGGAAAATCATGCCATTTATCTTGATTCAGTTGAGTTCCCCACAGTGTTGGATCTGACTCTCTGGGTGGAGTGGAGAACACAGAGAAGGGCACATTCAAGCCATGTGGACAGGCTAATTGAAGCCACCTTAGCAATAGCATCTCATACTATGACAGTAGGATGCCCACTCTGTATCCAGGAGATGGGCCCAATTTTAACCAGGTGTGTCTCTTACCAATTAATAATGACAACAGCTAATATTTATTGAGTATTACATTTTACCAAGCACTTTACAGTCATTATTTCATTTATTATTCGCAAGAATCCCATAGGGTGAGGATTTCTTTCTGCTTTTTGTTCTCTTATCTAGGATTTGGCACATATTAAGTAAGCAGTACATATTTTTAGCCAAAAAAATAATTTATGCACTATCTTATCACCTTTAATTTACAGATAAAGAAACTTAGAGACAGAAAGTTAAAGAACTTGTCCAAGTGCTATAGACTAAACTGTGTCACCTCAAAGTTCTTATGTTGAAGCCCTAACTGCCAAAGCTACTGGATTTGGAGATGGGGCTTTTAGAAAGCAAGTAAGGTTGAATGAGTGATGAGGGTTTGCTGTGACAGTGATCTTATAAGAGAGAAAGAGAGAAGATATTCACTTACATGCATTAAGGAAAGGCCATGGGAGAAAAGCAATGGGGAAGCCCCCTGCAAGCCAGAAAGATAGGCTTTGCCAGAACTTGACCATGCTACCAACGCTGACCTCAGACTCTCAGCCTTCGAACTACAAGAAAATAAATTTCTGATACTTAGGCCACCCAGTCAATATTATTTTGGTACAAGAGCCCCAGATGACTTATACACCAGTTATTTAGGGAAATGAGGAGGAAGATTCAAGATCTGACCCCAGATTAATGGATTCCAGAATCTTTATCCAGCCTCTACACAGTATGTATTAAATTGTGCCTTGTGGTCCACTGGTGGGACCTGAATTCAATCTAGTAGATCACAATCAGAATTCTTTAGGAAAAATGGATGATCAGGAGTGAAACAGAATAGAATACAACAGGATAGCTAAGTATTATCTTAAAACTTTTGTTCCCAGTGTGTGTACAGGAGGTGGAAGGGTAAATGCACACAACTTAATATGCATTTCTTACTGTGAATTATAGTAAAAACACTTTTATAAACAGATTTTTTTCCTTGCTATGTAGACTCACAAGCAGCCCACCATCACATCTCTGGCCAGACAGTTTCTAATGTAAGTAAACCTCAGCCCCACAGGTGAGCCTTAGTTTTCATGTTGCCTACGGAATTCTCTCTTAGGCATAGGCATCCCAGCACAACTTCTTTTTCTATTCAAGCTCTATACCTCACACATGTATGTTGTGTCCTTACTCATTTATGCCATGCTTTTTTTCTTTTAAAAAAAACATGGGAGTCTAATCATAAGCTTGATTGTCACTTTTCTCTGCCTGTTTCTTACAATCTTGTACTCACTCTGAATCCTTGTAGCACTCATTGAGGGCTCATCTCTCATAAGTGCACACTAAATAAGTGTTCATAAATTCATCTGATGGGAGGCTGGAGCAATGGCTCAGCAGTTACAGCACTTGCCTGGCATCACGAGGATGCGGGCTTGAACCTAAGCACCACGTACACAGCGAAGTGTCAGAGCAATGAAAGCCATATGAAAACTGAATAAAAATTGATTCTGTCTTTCTCTCACTGTCACTTTCTCTTTAAAAAAAAATCAACTGATGGATCTAATCAAGTAAAGTTTACATGAAAGGCATCAGTAACTCACCCATAGATGCCTAGAGACTGTAAGGAACAAATTCAGTCACTAAGGAGCCTAGATTCAGTCATATGGAAGTAACTTAAGCATTAGTTGTGTCTGGAAAACTTTGGGTTTTAATTTTAAAATTGTGAAACCAGCTCATTCTTGATCTACATAGGGTGGCCAGGCCCACTGACTATGGTGGGGGAGGGCCTGGTCCATTAAACCAAGTGAGACAGGCACAGTTGTAATAGTCACCTCAGGGACCATAACTAGGTGTGGTTCATATGAGTACCTATCACCACAAAGATGTTCTGTCTTAGTCCTGAGTAGCAAGACCAGATATGCTCCAGAAGGCAGGTATAGAGGGCAGCACCATGGACAGTTCTCAGAGTACCTGTATGAGTTCAGCATTACAGAAATTCCTGTAATATGGGGCCAGCTCCAGCACACTTGGCTTGTTATCTTCCCAGTGCAGAGTCCACACCATACACAGTGCCTCAAACTGACATTGTGCTATCCAATGTCAGAGGTCATGTGATTCATCACCCAGGAGTCCTTTCCTCCAAAGTCCTGAAATAATTGCCTCTTCCTCTGGGTATATATGGGTTCCTTGTATGGGGAATGAGGAGTAAAAGATGTGAGTTCAATTCTTTCACTACCTGTGATTCATCATCAGCCTTTTCTAACACTCTATCACCTCTGTGACTAACGTCAGAACCAAACACAGGCAAGCATATGGAAGAGAGTATTTGTCCTAACTTATCACATTGTAAAAGTGTGATTATTGGTTTTTGGCTACACAGTATGTGTTTCATCTTAATTTAGTAATTTATCCCAACTTTTGACAAGCTACGTCTCCACTTACCAGGTATGTGTCTTAGTCAAATTTTCATTGCTAAAATGAGACAAGCAACTTATGAAGAAATGAAGTCTATTTAGCTCATAGTTTGGGAAGTTCAAGGGCATGGGTCCTCCAGCAGCTCAGTTCTATAGATGGCCCTCTTAGCTATGCTATACCATATCATGATGCATGGTAATGTCTGGAGCATGTGGGAGAACAAATTATCACATAGTGAGGAAGAGAGCAAGAGAACACTGGGTGGGGCCAGCTCTGCTCCTTCTATAACAATGGTTTCAGCCAGATTTTGCATTTTCATGACCAAATACCAGGCAAGAATAACTTAGAGCAGGAAAATTTTATTTGAGGCTCACAGGTTAAGAAGTCTCGGTCCATAAATGGTTGACTCCATTGCTCTGGGCCCAAGATGAGGCAGCATGTAATGGAGGGATGGTCTCAGTGGAGGAACACTTCTCAGCTCTTAACAGGGTCAGGAAGCAGGTAGGCTGCAGGGAAGAGGCATCTTTCCAGAGCAGGACCCCAGTGACCCACCTCCTCCAGCCACAGCCCACCTGCCTCCAGTTATCACTCAGTCCATTCAAACCAGGATGGACTGATTAGATTACAAATCTCACAGTCCAATCATCTCACCACCAAATATTCCTACAGAAACACAGAAGCTTTGTGAGGACACCTTGTATCCAAACCATAATGACAACACTTTCCTAAGAACCAACTCAGAAGTACCTAGGTCCCTTTACAGGTCAGCACCCTCAATTGGCATAAGTACCTTCCAGTAAATCCCACTTTTTTAATATTCCACATCACCTCACAATCCTACCACTCTGAGGACCAAGCTCCTAACATGTGAACACTTGGAGGCTAAATGACTTGCAGACCAAAGTCATATGTTATGTACATTTACAAGATGGTCCATCATCCCCAGACTCAAATTCTCCAATCAAATGTGTCTTTCCCAGAATTGGAACATGAGAATAATAGCAAAATCCTAGAATTCCCTCCTTACTTTACTGGAGTAGCCTGTAAGTTGTCATAGTTTGGATATGAGGAATCCCCCAAAAAGCTCATGTGTTAATGCAGAAATACTCAGGGATGAAATGATTAGGCTATGAAACCTGTAAGCTAATTGGATTGATCCATTTAATAGAATGGTAATTTGAAAGGACTTCTGTGCTGGTAGCAATTGTAGGTGGGTGGGGCATGGCTGGAGGAAGTACATCACTGGGGCTGTGCCCGTGGGGACTGTATTTTGTCCCTGGCTGCACATTCTCTCTCTATCTGCTTCCTGGTTGTCATAAAGTGAGCAGCTTTCCTCTGGGACACTCTTCTGCCATGCTGTGCTACCTCACCTCAGGCCCAGAGCAGTGGAGCCGTCGACCATGGACTGAACCTCTGAAACCATGAGCCTCGGATAAACTTTTCCTCCTCTAAGTTAGTTGTTCTTCTTAGTTATTTGGTCACAGTACTGAAAAGGTGGCTAACACAGACTCTGACAAAATCAGTTGGGTGATACCTTCTATCAAGAACTTCCAGAGCCCCCTGTTTCCTATCTGTTCCAACCTGATTCTTTGATCTCATGAGTAATATCTTTGTATAATATCTTCTTTTGCTTAAATTAGCCAGCATCAGTTTCTGTGGCTTATAACCAAAATTCTTAATACTTTCATCTGTAAGAACAAAGACCTGGAGTCTAGGGTTGGAGGATGGAGGATGGAGAGGGTAAAAAATAGCTATTAAACAAGTCCCACCAAAAGACATGAGCCAAGATTTTATTATTTGTATCTGAATCCTGACACACCTTAACACATCCTTTATTCACGTTGGCATTCAAAGTATGCCTATTTAAATGAAGCATAGATAAAACTTATTAGAAAATGTGTACAGCTAGGAGAGTGAACCAGAGATGCTAGTGAAACATTATTGTAAATAGTACAAATTTTGGAGAAAAAAATGGCTCTCAAAGAAATTATTGTTGCCCCTTTTCTCCCCATCCATCTCTCTCTCTTTCTCTCTCTCTCTCTCTCTATTATATCTCTCTCACTTTTAACCACAAATCCAAATTTCAAAGTCTCATCTTGGCCCTCTCATTTGTTAGAGCAGAAAAGGCAGTGTGTGTTATACCGTGCAGTAAAGCACCGGAGCAAATGTAAAAATAAAACCAATGTAAAATAAAGGCTTTTTCAAAGAATTCCTAAATTTTGATCCCTTCTGAGATTCCCCTGACTCCAGTTAATAAAAATAGCTATAGTTAATAAAACATTATATCCACTCCTTTTCAATACTGACTATTATTCTTAAATGCTCAAAAGCCCCAGGCTCCCAGCCGGGTCAAGAGGTTTCACAAAACATCCACGAATTATTTCGAAGCAATGAGACTCCCACAGCATGTCTCCCCGGAAGCTGTAAGGCAAAAAAAAAAAAAATCTATCCTCTCTTTCTGATCGAAAGTCAGAATTCACTGGAGGAGATATAAAGAAACCACCAGATAAAGGTTTATTCTCATTTTGCACCTTCAACCTGCAATTCAAGCTACACCTTCACCTAAGTAGGAGCATTCTCTCCCAAGAGAAGAATCCAACACACCTTCTCTGACAATGTATTTTCAACTTTTTTTTTATAACTACAAATTTGATTTTAGAAAAACAATTCCATTCTCCAACATGCTGGAGGGCACTAGTAGTTTTCACTCCCAAGCACTGAAGGGAGAAAAATGCTCCCACCCTAAACCTTTTGTTTCAATCAGATTTCAGCAGGTTCAAGTTGAGTCTGCTAAAGAGGAGCCTCTGTTCACTACCCTGTCAAGACAGACCTTTCCGCACAACCTTCTGGCTTTGCTGGATGCTGTCATAATATCCCCTTCCTTGCAAACACCACACTGTGCCATCTGCAATTTGATTCCTCATTCTAAACTCTGATTCTTTGTGGATAGTGACTTTAGAGTGAGAATCATAGACCTCAAACTCATATAGATGCATACACATACAGGTGTGTGTGTGTATGTATGTATGTGTATATATATATATATATATATATATATATATATATATATATAAAAGCTCCTCTCTGGTTTAGTCCCTACCAGCTGTCACAATTGGTCTAAGAGCACCATGGCCAACAGCTAAAGGGCTAAAAAACAAAATGTAGCAAGTTCCAGGAAAAACCCAACATAAATATGCAAATCATGCTGCTGCAGTTTATTTTGTTTGCTTGTTAAGATCAAGATATTTTTTTGAGAGAGAGAAACAACTTTATTTAGTTTTTCATCTGGCCGTTGTTTCTCCAACACATATGTGGTACTGGGGTTTGAACCAAGGTCCTTGCACTTGCCAGGCAAGTGCTCCAACTACTGAGCCATCTCTCCAGCCTCTCAAATTAAGATTTTTCATAAATAGAATCCCCATTTTCCCATTAACTCAAAACAGCAAATTATTAGCTAACATTCTCTCTTTGCTTCTGGCTATGATGCTGTCATCAAGTTCGTGGTAGCTTTGTCAGAATCAAGTGTCCAGCATCCATTTCCTTTATGGAGTCTTTAGTGAAAATTTTTCTTCATCTTGATCCAAAGAGTCTTCAACACTTGTGGAAAATGGTAAGGCATGTTTGTAATTTGTTTCTACTGTATACTCTTATTAGGTGATAATTTTTAAAAATCCACTATCTTAAGCCAAATCAATATTATAAGTGCCACTTCCCAAGCCCAGCTCATTCCATACTCGCTGGTTCAGAAGAGCTTCGGGAGCATCTACCTGCTGGCAATCATGCCAGCACAATACGGCAAAGGAAAAGGTGACATCTGAAGGACTTCTAAATTTCTACATTGTGAATGTTTGGCTTTGTGATACAATCTCCTTTATTAGAACAAAGTCTTTGCATAGAGATTGTTTTGCTGTCTAGTTTCTTAGAAAAATTGGAATTTTTTTGGAAAGCCTGCATTTCCAATTAGGCTTCTATAGACTTGCGTTTGAAAAAATTATGAGATTTTATAAGAGCAAAATTGAGTCCTCAGGCCAGATCTTTCTACAGCAATTACAATTACAACAAAATATTTATTTTAACAAAGAAATATTCTGAAATCCTGCTGATGTCTTATGGAGCTATGTTCAGTTGACTTCTCAATATCTTCTCACACCCAGTGACAAGGAGCCACGTCAGCTGATAGATCTCAATCACAGATTTTGTGGCTGTTTGCCCCTCCACCATGGGCACAGTACACAGAGCCAGGTCAGATTTCCTCTCCCAAGTTCTTCCTCAACATGATCCAGACATCAAAGAACTGAAAATTAACTCCCTTTCACCCAAATAAAAGGAAGCGAATGGTTCTTAACTCTCCAAATACATCTTGGCTGCCTTCACAGGTTACCCAGGATCCAATCAAAGCATGCCCTAACCCTATTTTCTACCTCATCTGCCTCTGTAGAGAACTGTGGTCAATTGCTCAGCTCACAATCTTTCAAATGGGCTCTGTGGTTTTTCATCATGATCTCTTCACTCAAAACATACTACCTACCCAGAACCCCCTTCGAAAGTCTAATTGTCCTCAATACCTGTCTCAAATCTTACTCATTTGAAAATCCTTCACTTCACTGATACGGACTGAAGTCTGCATACAAACTGCAGCAATTACACAAGGGAAAGATCTTGATTGTCTGAGTTAGGTAAGTGGCAACAGAAATGCACAAGAGAGAATAGATTTGACACCTATGCTGGTGGTCAAATGGTCAGGGCTTGGTGGTTGATGATAGATGCTATTAAATACTACTAAGGATACCTCCTGTCAGAAAATTGCTTAGGATTGAGTCCAGAGCCATGGAAGGAATGTGCATCCTTCCCATACAATTTATGCTAGTACAATACTTAGAATCTGAGGCAAAAACGACCAATAGTCAAAATTCTTAAGATTTGTACTTTTTTCCAAAGGAAATAGGAATTAATCAAGAAACATCTTGATAGCCCAGAGACTCTAATTACAAGATTTGTCTTTAAGAAATTACTACCCCCATTCACACTGGCTCTTGCATCACAAGACACCCAATTTGATAGCTGATGTCACCTCTGAAATTTTTAATACTTGAATTATGGGAAATGGAGAATATATCATTCATGGCCTATGAGCAACACATGTACATGTCTCAGTCTGTCTTGCCAAAAATAAATTTGCTACAATCACTGTTTTTACAACATTACCAAAATAAGCTTGTTCGGCCACAGAATAAGTGAGCCCAAAGCATTGTGTTCCAGCTTTACAATGAAATGCAGATTTCTTATTGAAAGACTAATCTTCAGTTTCAAAAGATTGAATAAAATGGTGCTTAAGAAGAATTATAGCTGGTTAAATATAAGCTGCTAAAAACATCTAAGACAAGAATATTCTTTGTATATCAATGCATTTTCATCTGCTTAGGATTTAAACAAATTTCCTCTCAGTGGTAGGTTTTGTCCCAGTATTTTCTTCTGAGATCAGCAAACAAAAATCAGGAAGTGTGTTGACCCAACGCCCTTACCTAAATAATCTTATTTCTCCATAGTTGTGTTAGTAAGAGATCGCTCTATGTGGCAAAATCGGCCCCTCCCTCTCTGGGCATGGATCTACTTGCAGTAATTTTTTTTTTTAAAGAGAGAGAGAGACAGTGAGAGAGAGAGAGAAAGAGAGACTCCACTTTACTTAGCTTTTCATTTATTTAGGCTTTCATTGTTCAGACGCTTGGTTGTATATGTGGTCCTGGGGTTTGAACCCCCACATTCACTCATGCTAGGCAAGCACCATAACTGCTGAGCCATCCCTCCAGCCCCCCTCACAGTAAAATTGAAGGACATCCTGCTCAGTACCTCATGCTCCTGGTGGGACTCTCTTATTCACTTCCTCTCAACATTTGTTCTCAGATCACTACTCACTGGTAGACACCAGTCCAAGGAGACTCTGCTTACAACTTAGTATCTAACCCTTCCTTAGAAGACTTCAAAGCCAATCTTAATCCCTTTCATTCCTGTCACCTGATTAGTCCCTGTTATGATTTAGATATGAGAGGCTTCCCGAAAGCTCATGTGTGAGAATGCAAGAACCTCTAAAGGGGAAATATTTAGATGATGAGAACTCTAACCTAATCATGGATTGATGCACTGATATGGGTTAACTGGGTGGTACCCAAAGGCAGATAGATGGAGTGTGGCTGGAGGAAGATGGTCAATGGAGGCTTGCCTTTAGTGCTATTATTTTGTCCTTGTGAGCAGAGCTCTCTGCTTCCTGGATATCTTGAATAAGCTGCTTCCCTCCACCATGCCCTTCACCATGATGTTCTGCTTCATCTTGGGCTCAGAGCTACAGAATTGGCTGAACATGGACAGAACCTCTGAAATCTTGAACCAAATAAAATTTTCCTCTTCTAAGTTGTCAGGTATATCGGTCACAGTGAAGCAAAGCAGACTAAAACAGTCCAGTACCATTTTCTTATCCTCCAGACTAACCCCATCTCTTTCCCCTCTACCAGCTTCCCAACCCCTCCCTAGGGTCTTCTGGAAGTCATGGCCTATTGCGAGAAAAGGCACCTATCTACTTAACTTTTCTGATCTATTGTCTCACTCCAACAGAAATCTCAAATAGATGTAAAAGGCACTGATTTTCTTGCAGCTCTCCTGAGTGGTAGTTGCTTTTTGTCTATACCATTTGTATTGAAGGAAGGAATAAGTCTCCTCAATTCTTATTGCCACTTCCAAACTAACACTCCTGATTCCATCCTGAAAGTCCAGTCATACCAACTGGCACTTTTCAGTATATCCTCTCTGTCAATCACTCTCATTAAATAGAAGAATGTGTCCCTTGCTCATTTTCTCTCCACTTCCATTTCTGTAGCAGTTTGGGGGCAATTCAGTAATCATAATAATCTCTCAGATCCTTGTTCTTTCTTCCTGCATTGAAATTAAACAACATCCCACCTCTGCCACACATTCTCCATTTTCATTGTCAATAACTTCATCCCTTCTAAAATCCATCTCAAGCATCCCTCTCTCTAATTACAGCCCATGCTCTTCCCAGCTTGGTTCTTCTTTTACCTCAACTCCAACAATTCTTTAACTCGTCAGCATATGTGATCTTGGGCCAACCATACTTTCACTGCCCAGCAGATTCTTGCTTGCCCCCTTCCTGTTTAAACTCCATGGTCCGTCTATAAAATCATCCTCCACAGACACTCCCAGCTCTCATCTGCTTGCCCTTTGCACTGTGCAGCTTTCTGCCTTCTCCATGCCTACACCCAAACCAACACTGAACACTAGGGACAACCTACAATCCCTTTGACTAATCTCACTTTAAAGTCATAAGCACAGGGGAGGCAGTAGTTGCCCAGTGGTTGTAGCACCTGCCTGGCATGTGTGAAGACTTGGGTTTGGATCCCAGCACCACATACACAACTAAGTGTTGGAGAATGAAAACCAGATAAAAAATAAACAAAATTTGTTATTGATTCCCTCCCCCTCTCTCCTCCTACTCCTTCTCCTCCCTCTCTCTCTCTTAAAAAAAATCATGAGCACAAACTTCAACTGTGGCCTTAACACTAACCAAGAATTGCAGTGTATTGTCCCACACAATTCATTCTCCTGCCCTCTGAGACAAGTGTTACACAATCTTATTTGCTCAACCTCTAATACTTACAGCATACTGGTCTTTAGAGTGATATCATCTTATTTTATGAAGGAAAAAAGGATCATACTCCAAAGAGAGCTTTCTCAGCACACAGCCAAATCTGGGGCCTGCTGCTGCTGTGCGTGGACAGGGCCTGCCCTCCTGTTAGCAGTTGTGGATCTGCTGCTTTCCTTTCTGAGGCCAGCCCCTCCACTCACGCAGAGCATTCTAGCCCCACTTGCCTACTTGAGGACCTGAGCACGGCAATTATCTCCATTCACTCTTCAATCAGTACTTTTAGCATCCTACTGGATCAAGTATATCAGCAAACATGTTGTGATATTTTCCTTCTGAAAACCTTTTAGAAGAGAAAAGTCCTTCCTCATTCTCAGATCATCTTCCTCTTCCTATTAACTGTGCCCTCCATTTTTTGGCTCCTATTCACAGTAAAACTGCATATACCCCTCAACTGGAAACACGCACATTCCTGGATAAATCCGTCATAAGTAGAAAACACCATAAGTTGAAATCACATTAAGACACCTAGCCTACCAAACGTCACACTGCAAAGCAGGTTGTCCACCCGATCCAGTGATTGACAAGGAACTGCAGCTTGATGTTCCTGCCCATGGTCTCAAGAGAGTATCTACTATGTATCACTAACTCAGCTAATGATGAATATTTGAAATTCAAAGTACAGCTTCTACTGAATACATATCATTTTCAGACTCACACGAAGTCTAAATACCCTAATTCAAACCATCTTACATCAATGCCTGTCTGTACTCGAGTGCCCAGGCTCTCTGCATCCTATTCTTTAAACTTAAACCCTTCCCATTCCTGCTAATACCCGCTTCATTCCACTAAAACTGCTCTTCTTAAAGGATCTAAGAACATCTATATTAGCTAATTTAGTAGGTTTTCCTTAGTCTCCATCCAATTTGACATCTGAGCACCATTTGATAATTTGATAATTTCCACTTTTGTGGAACACTTTTTTCTCTTGGACTCAGTGCCTGGTTTTCTACTCACTTTACTACCCATTAATTCCCAGTTTCAGGTACTGGATTCCTCATTCACAGTTGAGACTCGGTCTTCAGCCCTCTTCTGCTGACATTCAGATCTCCGAAGTGACCTTATCCATTCCATTGTTTCCCTTACTATCTTTATGCTACTGATGGCCCCATATTTATATCTCCATTCTCTGAATTCTTCCATAAACTCCCTTTATATGCAGATCGCTACCTGAAATCTCCACTTGGATGTGTAATAGGAATCTCTGCAGCTGTGCTTTGTAACACACAAAGAATCTGCAACCAGTGACCAATAACCATGAGAAGATGTTCCGCTTCACTAGTAATCAGATTGTGACAAATAAAAAGTTCAACTTTTTCCCATAACACCATTAGGATCAATTACACTGCAATGAGTACTAGGATACATGTCTTTTGTGCACATTGCATAAACTTCTGTTGGGAATTGTGAGATCATAGGGCTTGCAGAGAAGCTCAACTTGAGTTACAGTCAAATGTTTCCAAAGTGTTTATATATTCTCAACAGTGTTTGCAATTTCTTATTTTTACATTCCTATCTCTACTGCCGGTTACTTTAATTTTTTATTCTGCTGTGTGTGTAAGTTTTTTTCCTTTGCGTTTTCTTGATTACTGGTGAAGCTGAACATCTTTTCATTATTAGCCAAGAAAACTAGAGTATGATATTTTGAGATCCAAGCTTAGGTGGTTAAACTATAAGGAACACCAAGGAAGTGACAACCATAAAAATCTGAGCAGTGGTCACCCTTGAGAGGTATAGATGATAAAATATCAAAAGTGGACACACAGAGGGTGGGGACTTCTGAATGCTGGCAATACAGAATTTTTTGCTCTGTGAGATATCACATGGGTGTCAACTTAGTGACAGACACTATGTTATAAATTACTTTTCTGTGCTTCTCTACATTTGTTTTCTTTCACATCTGAAATTTTAAACAGAAGGTAAGGTAAACAAAACGAACATTATTTAAGTGCCTTCTACATGCTGGGCCATGTGACAAATACTAGGGATCCAGAGATTGGTGAGGAAAGTTCTTTCCCCCAAGGTCACCATGAACCACATGATTAACTAGTGGCAGCAAGAATTGCTCCTGGAGCCCTGAGACCTGTGGGAATGTCAAGGAGAAGAGGATTGGAGAGGCCCTTCAATTGTGAGTGGTATTGGGTAAACAAACAAGAAAAGAGGTGCTGTGTTCCTGTTTTGATGCATGACTAGAGCTATGCCGGTCTACACACACTGACACTGGCAGTCAAAGGCCCAGCAACAAATTCTATTAGTTTGCTAGTGCTGCACTAACCAAGCACCACAGACTGAGTGCCTTAATCCCTAAAAACATATTGTCTCACAGTCTGCAGGCCAGAAATCTGAAGTCCAGGCATTGACTTTCTGGGTGCTATAACGGAAGCATCTGTTTCAGGTCTCTCGTTGGCATGTAGGTGGCCATCTTCCTCCTAGGTCTCTTCACCATCTTCCCTCCAACATGGAGGAATAAGACACAGCCATATGGGGTTAAATCCCATTCTACTACCTCCTTTGAACTTATTACCTCTAAAAAGAACTTTTTCCCAAATAAGATTACATTCTGAGACACTGGAGGTTAAGATTTCAGCATATAAATTTTAGGGGGATGCAATTTATCACACACGCTTCTACTCACAAATACACACCCATTCATGCACTCCCATACACATGCATCATTACCCATGCACTCAGATACACATACATGTATCTTTGCATGCATATACAGATACACACTCATAACCTCACAATACACTTACACACACAGACACATGCACTCTGGATTAGACTTCCTCACACATACTTAAATACACTCACATGAAAGCACACATAGAGTGTCTCACCTTGCTTCCTCCC
Source organism: Aplodontia rufa (assembly GCA_004027875.1). Lineage (NCBI taxonomy): Eukaryota > Metazoa > Chordata > Mammalia > Rodentia > Aplodontiidae > Aplodontia > Aplodontia rufa. The sequence continues at coordinate 147,748 of PVKS010000486.1, forward strand.
ACCCGTCTCTCATAGCGCTCTGTCTTATTGGGTGAAAATTTGACCTAAGCCAAGGAAAGTCAAGTCCTTCATCAAGCAGGGATCAAAAGTGAGAGAAGACAGCCCCCTTGCCTTCTGGTGGCAAATTTGGGACAAGGTAGACCAGGCTGCTTTTGAAAACACTGTCATACACAGAAAAAGTCTGTCTGCTTGGAGGAAAAAAAAAGAGAGAACTTCAGGAGGGAGGAAAGTAAGTATCGTGACCCTTTCCCCAGGTCCTGGCCAACCATAAGGGCAGCTGTACCCTGACTTGGTCAAAGTTCTCCTTTTCTCCCCAAGTGAGTTAAGGTTGGGTTTCTGCCACCTGTCATTTAAGGAGACCACATTTCATGTGTGCATTTTCCACTGGAAATGTGGGAGGCTTGAAGATATCATGGAGATAGAAAGTGAATAACCAAAATGTTCCATTTTATTCCACTTTGTTCTATGATTCCATTTCTGTGCTGTTCCCCAACCACACTGCCTTCTTCCGCCAACTTTGTTACCCATTTTGAACTTGAACATCCTTCCTTCTCCTAACATGACAGCCCTCTCTGTGTGCTAGTTTTTCCAAACCCGTTTCTGCCCATGCTGTGATAGACTGTTCACCTTCTGTTCTTCTAACTCAGAACTTTGTTTGCTTCATAGAGCTTTTTCACAGTTTGGAATCATTTTATTTGTATGCTATTGAACTAGGGTTATTTCTCTTTCTGGTTACACTATAAGCCCCCGGAGGACTCCCTGGGTATACACCATTCTCCATTTGATCCCCAGAGCCGCACTTTCAGCAGCATGGCACTGATGGTGACATAAGAAGGTCAGTGGAAAAGAGACAGGCAAGGAAGGAGGCTGATGGACTCTCCATCCCCCAGTAACTTTCCAGATACACCCTCCAAATTGAGCATTCTGAGAAGACCATTTCAACTGGTGAGTGAACCTCCAATTTCCATGCCTCTTGTTCACAGAGTGCTGCTTGCTTTGACTCCTCTGTAATTCTTTCCCCTTAGTCTCTACCCATGCATCCCAGGAACATCCCCATCATGTGACATGTTTGCATCAACACGGTGGTGTCTGTGTCCCTAATTTTTGGCAGGGTCACAAGTGTTATTGTTATCATGCATCACCTTGTTCAGTTTGGGTCCAATGAGAAAGCATGTAGAGAATTTTAAACTGACTACAACTCATTTCGATTCACTCCTTCCTCCATTATTGGAATTTCTTAACCACCAAGGCTTTCCTTGAGGGCAAGCCTCAGAAAATGCTGAATTTCTTGGACAAAGTAGTGGAAAGTGATATCTTATTCAGGAAACAAACTGGAGACTTTCAACTTGCAGAGTCCTTTTAGGTGCCAACAACAGAGGACTGCTTTAAAGTCTCTATTCACAAAATCCTGTTTGGAAAAACAAAAAGTGTTTTTCAAAGTAAGTCAGAGAAAATGATTATGGTTTATTAACATTCCAGAGTCTTGGATACCAAATTTATCACTCCCACAAGGAGTAATCCAGGGAAAAAATTAGTTTGCTGCAGTATTTTTCATGCAGCTGAAACCCACATTCCCTCTCTTTCTCCTTTCAGATACTGAATCTCTGGTAAACCAAAATGATAAGTTACTGACAGTTCAGTAGCATGTAGAATCGTGGGTCAGATATCAGTATGGAATGTTACATTCACTTTGCCTGTAACTTTTTGCAGTCATAAATTGCCATCTCTAACTACATTTCTTCAAACAATATTGCCATTTGAGTGGTATCAATCAGACAGGATTGCCCTTTGATGTCAAAACTCTCAGAGTCAGCCCACGTGAATAAATTCTGATTACTTCTGTATTCTGCAGAGAAAATGTATTTCTCTTAGATCATGGTCATGAGCTGTGATGGAGTATTTAATAAAAAATAATATTGACTGCTCTTCTGTAGATGTCTGAGGCTAAAATTAGTGTATTGTGCTAACAGAGCCACCCCAGGCTTAGCTCCTTCTTAGCTGTGGCCTTAACAGTTCACTGCTTTGCCTAATTCCTAATTCTAAGCAACTCTCATGGCCTAGTTTGTTTTGTTGATTTAAAAAAATGCACCAGTTTAAACCTCACATTTCAGGTTTGATCGCTGTGGGACAAACTGGCTCATAAATCTTCACTCTGCTACTAGTAACTAGGGAGAAGTCGCTTTCTTCAGTAAATACCCCCTGCTTCTCAGTAATAGGGTGCCTTCCATCACCCAAAGGTTTTTTCCTTTTAATTGAGTGCTTGTTGAAGCATGACTCTGAGATAGGAGGCCTATTCAGGAATAGAAATTGCAGCCCAAAGTACCCATTACTTACCTGAGACAGGACCCAAGCCCAGCCGCACTTTATAGTGCCTGGACACCAGTGCACATGGATTCAGGCTGCTGGGCCGATTAGTGACATTGCCAAAAAATTATAGGGGTACAGGGAGATCAGGGGAGCTTGGGTCTGGGTATTTTCTCCCATCCACACACATTTTAAAGATAAGGGATTAAAAGAAAAAGAATGTCGTAATTCTGCCTTTGCTCCCTCCCTACAAAAAGAAAAAAGGAAATTCTCCCTAACATGCAAAATTCAACTTCTCTGCACACCAGAACCACACATCTGTGTTTTTCCACCTGTTTTTCTTCTCTAACAGTGAGAAGATTGCTTTCAAAGCTTCTTCCACTATTACCGATATGAAAAGAAAAAAAAAGCTACTTTTTTTTTTCCATCTCCATGTTCAAGCTAGACATCATATTAGCTGTTTTCAGTATATGATTTTCTTAATTTTTTTCAATCAGGTCAATTGCTTGTTTGGTGTGTTAGGAACAGCTCCTGAGAAGACCTTTGCTCTGTCTTAGCTGTCCCAGTCCTGATCTCATGGGCCCCACTCTTCCTCACCCAGAGTTCTTGCTCCACATCAATATGGATGAGGTTTTACTTTGAACTATTCATTCTTCCAGGAATGACAGATGTCAGATTAAACTGCAAAACTCCCCATCTTGACATTCACTGCATTCACCTCCAATCAATAAACGTGTTCTGGTGCTTCTCAGCAGGAATTCGGTCTTCATTACAGCCCTCCTTGGCAATATAGGGAGCTACTCCTCCCAGCCCCTCAGAGCTTACACTATTTTGCACATACCCTTCTCACCCCTGGTGTGAAGCACTATAGTGTCTGCAAATGTGATTTATTTGAATTCTAGTAGAAACATTTGAGGTACATCTGGGTGGTCCTCTGTCCTGAGCTGAACCTTGCCGTGCTAAAGAAATGGGTTATTACTGATACCTAGGAATTGCGACAGCTTCTTCTTGGCTGGGATAAATTACAGTGTGATCTCGCTGTGGTATCCAACACATGGTGAGCCCTCTGTCTTGAGACAAAATGGCACCAGCATCACAAATATCTGTCTAGCAGAAATTCCTGAAGGCTATTCTTACCTCTTTTCTTCAATGCAACCAAACCTCTGCTTTGATCCTTCTCCTTGTTGCCTGTTCTCATACAATCCCTTCTTGGTTGTTTGGCTCCTGTTGCCTACCCATCAGAAAGTCCCTCTGTTTCCTTACTCCCACCTATCCACTCTTCAGGCAGCAGCTGAAATCCTTGCACAGAAGAGGAATGACTGCTGAGCCAGGTTTCCAGATATGAACAGAGACAAGCTGTGGAACAGAATAAACAGAGTCACCGCGGACGGGGGAAAAAAGCATGCATAGGAATCAAGAAGTGTTTGTAGGTAAGCAGCAGACATGAATTCTAAGAGAAGCCAAGTAGAAAGGAAAATTATTATTGATATTGAAGGGGATAGCAAAGAAAGGAACCTCAGGCTGTAAAGCCCAGAACTAGGGTCACACAACCACTCATCTTCACTTCAGCCAGGGAACCTGTCCCATTCTCTCTCTAGTAAACAACTTCTTCTCCCTGCTCATCTCTATCATTTTGACACCAACATTTGGGCTAGCTGGAAACAACAGCCTTAATTCCACAGACCTTAAATGCTTCCCTGCGGCATAGTTCAAGCTACACATGGAAAAGTGATGTGATTGGTTCAGCTTTGGTCAGGTGATCTCCTCTGGCCCAATCAGCTGTGCCTCACGTGTGTCTCTTTCTTCAGCAGCTGCCATGGGTAGATGGCATCTCTAAGCAAAGGAAGGAGGCTGAGCAGGCAAACTGGGTCTGGGACAAGGAAACTCTTAGTCGCTCCGTATTCCTGAAACTTAAAGAACAATAAAAAGAATGGTAGAAGTTAAATGTGGATCTTTGACAGCTAAGTATTTCTGGTCATGGACCTACAAATTGTTGTCTATTGACTAACTCATTTAAAAATAGACTTTTATATACTTTTGACCTTTTTCTAATTTGATTTTATTAGTTGTTTTCCCATTATTTGAGACATTATCAAATGATATGTATTTTTGATAGGACAGAAGAAGGAAATACCTCAGTCAAGCTTTTCTCCTAAAAATTCTCCAGTGAATCTACCAGGCCGTCTCTTCCTACCCCAGAAAGTTATTCTTACTAGTATCGTTTATGCCAAGTAACTAATAATTCCCATGCAGACTGTTCTTGGTACCAATATCCCAAATGAGATTTTATGTTTTAGACAGAAACACCTGATGTTTTTATATTCTTGCATCCATATTTCTTTGACTCTCATTTTAGGTGTTGAAGTACTCATCGGAGATTCATTTTTTGGCATGTTTTGTAATAAATTTTAACATCATATTACCATTTAATAAATATTTTCCTATGACAGATATTGGTAACTACTCTTTTGGTCACAAATCACAGAAACTACCAAAACTATTTTAGGCAATAGATGGGAATTTGTTAATATTAGGGAATATCACATCAAAACCATGAGAATGCAGGGAACGAAGTTGAACACAAAGTCGGATATCTCCCCACCCCGCTCTCTCCTTCCAGCCTCTTCCTCTTCTCCTTACTTTCTTTCACTTCTAGAGTCTTTTTTTTTTTCAGTGTCAGTGATCATAATACACTGATGCAGTAAACGCCAGATTCAAGAACTTTCCTTGTTCTAATTCTTTGATCCCAATTCTCCCTCCAGAGGGAGGTTGGCACCTTATGTCTTCATTAACATATCTGGAGAGAACTCCACTGCTTTCTTGGTTTGAGTTTTCAAAACCCGACTTGGTTAGTTCAGCTGGGTCAGGTGGCCACCACTGAATTAACAGAGTATATATGGGAAGGTGTGCGCTGTGGGCTGTAAGAACACAGCCTTGCCTGCTGATTCTACATGAATAGGAAAGAGCACTTTGTGAAACAAAAGGTATTCAAATTAGGGTGCTAACAAATACTGCAAGTTGATTAACCCCAAATCTCTGGAGTTTCAAATGCTCAGCTTATTCGGATAGGTGGCTCCTCCCTGCAAGAAGAGCAAGTAGGTTTTGGGGGACACAGTCTCTATCACAAGAACCATGCTGTCCCAATGAAGAAAATGGAAGAAAGGATGCTTTGATCTTCCAAACAATAGGTGCCCATTATGCTAGACATAATAATTCCATTCCCTACATAATCATCAAGGAACAATAGTCTATGAAAAAATCCATGAACAGACAAAGATATGAATGCAAAACAAAGTTTAATGTGAAATTGTGAAAAACTTCAAGAAAAGCAAGAATAGTGAATGTTAAGAAAATGTTGCTTTTCATTTAATTAATTTGAATGGATCACCTGAGGGGTGTTGCTATTTGATGAGCTTCTGGTCTTACAAAGTATCAGGTTCTTGTAACCTCTTCCTCTACCCTAGAAAATGACATAATTATTTGATTTGTATCCAGGTCCTCTCCAGAGCCTTGTTTTAGTGCCAAAGATTGTGTACACTCAAGCAGTGAACTCTGGATTCAAGACCTTTCCTTGTTCCAATTCCTGACCCCAGGCTTAAATACATTTCCTCATAGGATCTATATTTGCCATGAAGAAACTGCAACTGGCTTTTTTCCTTCTTCCAGCCCTATCCTCATCATTTCAATTAAACAGACTCTTAGAACAAAGTATTCAGCTATCCTTATCAGTCTTTTCAGCCATCTCCAGGTCAAAAAGATGTCTATGACTCCCACCCACAGGTTTCTTGGGTGCTCATATTCCCTCTTCCTTTTTCTTTCTCCATCTGTGGATAGAAGAGCAACTACCATGACCTCCCCCTCCACCCAGACAGATTACTCTGGCTGCTGGTATTATTTTTCCCCTCTTTATACAGCACTCCAAAGTAATCATCAGGACAGACAGTCCTTGGGGAGCAGGATGAGCAAACAGGACAAATTTGGAAGAAGCTAAAATTTGAAGGACAGAAAAAATACACATACTTATATACAATAGAGCCTCCAAGGAAGTTTTCAAAGCTGATGCAAAAATACAAATGTTTGTAATTTATGGACAATTCCAAGCCAGACTTTTAAGCTCATAAAAAGCATCTCAAATCACTGCCTCAAAGTCATAGTTCATATTAAGACTCTTAAGATCTTGAGCTAACCTGAAACAGGACACAAGTGTTAATCAGGCTTCTTCCCATTATCCTCTACATTCCCACAAGGCCTTCATGAAAGCACCTGCTAGATATATCACCCCCTTGATGGAAACATTGAGGCATGGGAAAGGTGGAGTGAACCACCCGCCACGTGCCAGAGGAGCAGAGAGAGCTCGGGGAATAAAACTCAAGATTTCGCCCCCAGTGCCTATCTTAGCATGCAGCCGTTCTGCTGCACATGTTTTTCATAATGCTCCTCAGAGGGTTTGAATTATTGCTGGGTTTTGCTTTTTTCAGGTGGGTAGGGAGAATTCAGGTGGAGAACACTAGTAAAATGCAAGAAGTTAAAGCATTATTGGTATAACAAATAGAGAATGTTTTGTTCCACTCCAAAGAGCTCCAATATTTCATCCCAAAGTCATCTTCTGGGAAAACCGAAATGTAAGGAGCCTGACACATACTGAATAAGATTTAGTGGGCACATTTCCACAGTATGCACAGAGCCCATGTTTTGCTGATTTTACACTTCCTCTTTAACCTTAGGTCTACCTGGCCAAATATCTACTGTGCCTCATGCTAGTGAACTTTCAGGGCAACAGAGTCAATAGAGCACAACATTTTTATTATGTATTCGTTTCTCTTTTCAAGTGCTGTATTTGCAAAACATAATCCCTGATCATAGTCAACTTTCTCCTTTAAAATAAAACTATGCAAAAATCAGTTTCAAAGATATGTTTTCCCATAGGGGAAATGATTGGAAGAACAAAAATGCAAGCTTTCAATGATGATTGCTAGATGAAGGTATTATGTGTTTTTCTTTCTACTTCTGTTTTCTATTATCTCTAAAATCTCTGCAATGTATTCAGACTACCCTTTTAATCAGAAATGAAAAATAAAGTTAAAACTTAGAAAGGAAATGTACAGTTCCACATGTGCCATTATCACCTCTAGAGAGTAGGTCAGAGATTTGGAATGGCTAGTGTGGAGCCTCTCAACAATTTTAGCAGCTTTCTGAGGCAATGGGAATGGTCAACCTGAACACCAGGGACTAAATCCCACAACTATTCATTGGTCGATGCTGACTGCTTATATCATGGCTCAGCACTTCAGAACTCTTATGTCTCAAGTGTAAATTAGAGCACACAATCATAATGCCTAAAAATAATAATGCGTAAAGAGGTGTAAGGATTAAATAAGGTGATATAAAAATTGACAGTAATGTCTGGTACATACTATTAACTCAATAAGCACTGTGTATTGTAACTGCCAAAATCCAGTCAGAAAGAAGAAACTACTCTAGGTATTTCAACTAAAGGAAATTTAATGCAGGGAATTGGTTACATGGGTCATGGGAGAGAGGAGGACTTGACAAAGAAAGATAGAAAGGTAATTCAGGGGTTAGCATCAGGAAGCTGTGAAAACCCCTTGATTTGAAGGGACAAAGGGAAAAGACAGGATCACCTGCTGGGTCTGTTGACTGGAAACTTGAGCCATGGAGGAGATTCAGCTGCTGCCAGAGAAGTGGCCCAAAGCAGAAAAGGGTAAAGATACTGGACTTCTTTCTTCCCATCCTCCTGTGTTCTGCTGGTGTCATTCATTGGCCAAACCTCTTATCAAACAAAAAGGCAAGGAAGTCTGGGAAATGTACTTTTCTACCATATAGAGGAGTGTATAGCAAGTCAGGAAATGAAGTTGAGAGCCAATTAGCAAATGATTGGCATATCCATTATTTACCTTTGTATATATATCCCTGTTTACCAGGAACGAGCTCATCAAAAGAACTTTATGATAGCCTGTAGTCACATTGAATAGAATTCACACTGTCACCTTTTTATTTATTTTTTTTAGCTTCCCTTAAATAAATTCTGGGGATAGGATGGTCCAATTTTCAGGCCTAGTAGCTATCCCAAACAAAGATATTATCTTCTTGGGGTATAAAATTGACCAAATTAAATTATGTGCATGTGTGAATATGTAACAATGAATCCCTCTATTATGCAGGATTATAACGCACCAATACAAATTAATTATATAAAACGAATGTATCTTCCATCCTCACCCAAGATGCAAGCCTCTTTTTCCTTTCATGTGCTGTAAAGTATACTGACTCCTCCTGGAAGAATGTTCATAACAAGTTTCTAATTTCCTCAGGTGCCCGCCACAGTATGCAGAGCACAGACATTCATATGCATACTGAGACTTTCTGTACTTCCCTTTCCATAACTGTGAAATGAAATGCTAATACTTACCATACCCTGAAGCCCAACTTTTGTGAAAGCACCTTATAAACTGTGAAGCACTTTGCACAAATGACTTGTCATTACTTTTTGAAATTCCTGGTCTAGTGCTCTTTTTGCTATCCCATGCCAGTCCTCTTCCAGGAACAACTTAATCATTCTGACAGGTTAAAAGGCATCATGAACGTGTGTACAAAAGAAGTGGCTACCAAATATAATAACTTGTGCTAAATTTTCAGATATGGTCCCAAACCAAATCAGCCTTAGGGCATGCTGAGATAGAAAAAGAACACGGTCACATATGAGTGTTCTCAGCCAAGCCAAACCACACAAATGCAGCCATGTTCACAATTATATTCTAAAATGTGCTAACTGGTAGGTCTACAAGCATGCTTTTGTTATCTGAAAAGTATATTTAAGCACAAGATATTGGACAAACAGAACATCTGGCTAACCCTAAAACAGAATCACAGGCAGCTTTCCCATGTGCAATTCTGCTTTGTGGCAGGCATTGTACACAGCACTTGACAGACATTTCCACAGTATCCTGCAAAATGAGCCTGAGAACCCTCATTGTATTAACAGGGAAACTGAGGTTCAAATAGCCAAAGTAACATTCTCAAGGCCTTGAGGCCTGTAAGCAGCAGAGTAAAAAGTTGGGCCAATAGTAATCTGGCAACCTTCTTCCACTACACAGCATTGCATCCCATAATAAAATGTGTATGTTTTTATTTCCCTTTTAGCCTCTCCAAACACACGTTGTGACTCTGACAGATCAATCTCACACCAGGTAACCATACCCAAGGAGCTCCAGGCAGGTCCTCCCACTCCATAGAAAACGGAGTGGCATCTTTGGCAAGATGGCGCCCCTCATATCTCTGCCAGCAAGATACAAAATTGAGCAATGGCCCAAGTGGTGGCTCTCTGAAATCTATCACCACATTGCCATGGGGGCCACATCTCACATCACATACTTCCAGACTACAGCTAACCACAGCAGGACACCAAGGTGGGGCCATTCCTGGAAGATAGGAGGCACCTTGGGCTCCCAATCAACCTAAGACTCTTCCACACAACCTTCTTTCCTTCCCTCTTTCATTCCCACATCAGACCTCCATAGTGGTGTGATGACCCTCCTAACTTCTCCCAACTCCTCTATGTTCTCTACTAGTCATTTCCCCTTTTAAATGTCCTGTGTGTCTAGTCCAGCCTGGGCATTGCTCCTCAGAGGGCCCAGACCGAACAGCCTCTCCTACAAGTGCTTGTTCTCCGTCCTCACCCCTCACCTCCTGTCTCAAGTTCCAGACCTCAGAGCTCCAGGATAAGACTTCAGCATCAGCTCAGGCAGCCTGTCCAGGTGCTCCACCCACGCCTTTGCTGTCCCACGCAGTGAGAGTTGATCAATTTCCCCCATTTTCTATCCCTCCCACTTCATTCCTCTTTTGCTATTTGAATGCGTACTCATCAGAAAAGACAAAAGACATTACAAATCTGTGGTCTTTGAGGTGTAACTATGAGCAGCTCTCTGCGCTTTCTTCCTAGGGAATCTGTATTTTAAAGAGGCCAAGTGGGGAGTGCAATCACCTAGCCCAAAGAAATGAATAATTCCGCAGATATTTCTTAAATAACCAAGTCAGAGAGCTCAGAAGAAGCTGAAAGGAAATGTGAAGAGCAGAACTCCTGGGTGGCAAACAAACAATGCTGCCCCTTGTCTGGAGAGACCTTTTCTCATCGCATCAGCTACCTGCTCACGACACTTCCCATGCTATCCTGGATAACATACAATTCTTTTTCTGTGTGCTGCTTGGAAGCCAGAAGTGCTCTTCTTCCTGCAGGTGATGGAAGGGTTTGTCTCCAACCTGGCGTGTCCTGGGTGGAAGAAGCCGCTCAAGCTCCAGCAATGAGGGAAAATTTCTCGATGATTCTTTATCCTTTTTCCACCAGTTTTTATATCAAGTGTCAACTTTTTAGTTACAAATAAGCCAGCAACTCTATGGAGGTAAGTATTATCACAGAGGTCACTCTATGCTGGCTAGGCCCTTCACTGAGCCCCTTGGACACAATGATTCATCTATATGGGATTGCTCCCCTACACATAAAAAAAAAATCGGTAGCACATGGGAGATGCTCCTCCATCTTCCTAAAAGTTAATACCTTCAAAGGACTTAAAGATATACGATAAAGTCAATCAATTCCCATTGTTGGCTGGAAGGTATCGCGGGTATTGAAGCACTAAAACAAAATAAAAACCTCAGAGCACTTAATAGAATAGTAAGTAACTAAGCAGTCATTCAAATTAAGTAGCTCAGTGTCTAGTTTCCAAGTCATGCATATTACATGCATTCAGATCTCCCTTTTTTCACTCAAAAAAAAAAAAAACCCTCACATGTGCACACACAAAAAATAACAAGAAAATTAACTGTGTAATGCAAAATTAATGCAAGGTAACTGTACTGTATTTTAATCACAGAAGTCTAGAAATTTGCTGCTCTTATAAGCCAAGGTCATTGGCTCCATGCTAGCCAGCACAGTCCGGCGGATGGCGCCACAAGTGGCTATTCATAGATTTATTCCCACTTCAACCATAGACTTCCATGTAACACCCGCAAAGGCACTTGCGCAGCCTATGCCTCTATTTTCCCATCTCTAAAAGTAATACAGTATATTTCAATAATTTTGAATTTTCCACTAACTTCACAGGAAGATCGTGTATATTCACGAGATAGAGTTCATAATTCTCTCCAACCCGCAGAACCAAAACCTCACTGCTCACCACAGACATTCCTAAACTATAGGGATGTTCACCTGTGAGATCACTCCCCACCTGAGTCAGACTGCTGAAGAATTCTGGCTGCATAGAACAGAAGCTGCCAATCAGCAAAGGAGAAGCTGAGGAAAGAAAGAGCTGAATCAGGGACCATACCGCTTCTGGTGATGGGACCCAGGGATCCTGCAGCCAGGGGTCTCCAAAACTTTTAAGTAGCCTATTCAAGAGCAAAAATGCTACACCCTTCCTTGGCTACCCACAAGCCCTATTCTGCAGGAGACAGTTGCTTTGAAACAGGTATCCATCTCCTCTACGACAGAGAGGAAGTTCCTCCAAGGCACAGGTTAGTGCAACAGGTGTTTCTTGTGCATGGGTCATCACCTCCTCCTGTCAATCTTCCCTCATCAGGTCAATCCCTTCTCTAGTTCCCCCACCAGATGCCTCTCTCTATGCTCCCACAAAAATTTTCCCACTGTGTTATAAGTACTGCTCTACGTGTATGTCATCCAGGTAGACCATGAGCTCCTTGGGGTAGAGGGGCCCATGCTATCTCTAATAAGGACCTAGTGAAGTTCTAAGTCTCAAAAAGTGCTCCATAGATATCTAATGAATATGGAAATAAGTGAAATCTCAAAGGGGAGGAATACACAATGGTTCCTTTAAACAGCTAATAATCCAATACGAGATAAGACTAGAAACCCAGGCTGGAGCGGTGGCTCAGTGGTTATGCTGCTTGCCTGGCATACACAAGTGCGTGAGTTCAAACCCCAGCACCATGTACGCAACAAAAGTGCCTGAGCAACAAAAGCCACGTAAAAACTAAATAGAGTTGATTCTGTCTTTCTCTCTCTCCCTGTCCCTTTCTCTTAAAAAATAAAAATAAAAAATAAAAAAAGACTAGAAACCAAGGGTTTAGGACAAATCAGAATATACAAAGATGTGACCAAAACTCTATAGGAATTTAAATGAGGGAAGCATTCTAGTAGTGAATACAAAAGAATAGGCCTTCAGCAAGGTCTTAAAGAAGAAATAGGGGCTGGAGCAGTGGCTCAATGGTACAGTGCTTGCCTGGCATGTGCAAGGACCTGGGTTCAAACCCCAGCACCACATACACAACTAAGTTTTGGAAACACTAAAATCAGATGAAAAAATAAATAAAACTGATTTTCTTTCTCTCCCACTCACTCCCACTCTCTCTTTAAAAAAAAAAAAAAGGAATGGTTTCTAAAGAGAAGTAGGACTTCTGTAGTCCTTCTAGTAACCCACAGACCCCTCTGCCTCCTACCTATCCCCTCACCCCTCCATAAGAGCCTTTTGCTATAATCTCAAACTCCCTACTGATGCCTACCTCAGGGCATTTGCACATAGTGTTCCCTCTGCCTGGAAAGCTTTTTTCCAGATATCTGTATGGTGAATTCCCTTACCTCTGTCCCATCTTTGCTTAAATGTTGCATGCTCAAAATTCACTCTAAACGTGTCATGTTAAATTGCAACCTGCCAATGCTGAATGCTGCCAATTGCTCCGATCCTGCTCTCGGGGGTTGGGTTGTGGTGGGTTGGGTTGGTTTGTTTTGGAAAGTAGAAAGGAGATCTTGGGGAAAGTTGGTTTAGTTCTCGTGGGCTATTTTTGCGGTGCCGGGGATTAAGCCCAAGGCCCACATCTGCTTGGCTAGCACTCTACCACTGGGCTCCACCCCCAACTCTGGCTCTAAATAATAGCATTTATCTAGCATATGCTAAAGCAACTTTTCACACTAATTAATTAAAGTGCTTTCCACGTTTTATTTCAAATTCACCACAAGGAAAAAGGTTCCCAAGAAATTTCCAAGATTTCTTTCTTGTTAGACATGCTCCTAGAATGAAGGAGAGTGGTTAGAAAAGTGTTAAACTTGGTACAATAAAGAAATGTCTGGTTAAAAGTTATCAGACCTGTCACAAGATAGACATTAGCTGGGTGAATAAATCTAACTTTCCAAAAAGGAATCTTAATCTCATCCAACCCTGGTAATACAACCAGTGCATTTGACACTCTGCAGATCTTTTTTTTCTCTCCTTTCCAATGGAATTAGTTTTAGGAATAATTGTGAAATTAATAATAATGATGGCCAGAAGAGAATCAGAAACAGAGAAAATTTTCTTTAATTGAACTTCATGCTCATAGCATGCCAGTAATAAAATTTAACAATGAACAAAGAAATAAATATTATAATACAAAAAAGGAATAAGCAGTAGATTAATAATTTTCAACATATGAATTCATGTGTTTGATAAATAAAGGAGAAATATACCTACATATAATTTGCCTCAGAAATGAATAGCATTGCTCAAAATGGAATAATGCTAATTAAATATTTAATTATTAAATCACTAAGTAGCAAGAATCATTTTAAAACAAATTTCTATGTAAAATATTTCATATATAAATTAAAAATACCACTTGTCAAACAAATATGACACTTCATAATTCTCCCTCTGTACATTATTATAAATGGCAGACACAAACATATAGAATAATGTGGCATGCAGAATGATAAAATTGTAGCCCATGTTAACGTCTTTGTCTCTAAACTAACTCTGCTATTGCTGTTAATGTCAAACCTACCATTTAAAAAGAAGACCTAACCCAGGCATGATCTATTCCTGAAACAGAAGGGAATGATTTGAATTTATTTGGGTGGGAAGGCCGATTGTCTGGATAAATTTTCACATAGTATACAATGCTTATTAAGGGATAGATAATAAAAATGTGCTAATTTGAAACTTATGTGTACATTAAAATTCAATAGCAACCATAATAATTAAAACTCAGACCAACAAAAGATTTTTTCAGGGAAATATATTTCATCAATGAAATATTTTAGAAGTGCTGGCACATGATGATAATAAGCAGGCTGGCCTGTTGCTGGCTGTATTACGGGTGTAACTCTCCAGAGAGCGCAGGCCCTTAGGGCTTGAACCGGGGTGGATCCTTCACTTGTCCAATGTAGCCTCCATGTGCCTCATCTGTAATCTGATGTACTTGAAGCACCTTTCCAGAAATCTTGGGATAATTTTTTTCCTCACACAATGTATAATTAACTTAATTATTTTATCTATTACTTGTTTCTTTTACCCACTGCTTTATCCCAAACATTTAGAACAGGGGCACATAGAAGTGTTCAGTGTTTATCAGACATATTAAAAAATTTCAGGTAGGTACAATGGCACAGGCCTGTATTCCAAGCTACTCGGGAGGTTGAGGCAGGAGAACTGCCAGTTGAGGGCCAACATCAGCAACTGTCTCAATATAAAAAAATTTAGTTCGGTGGCAGAGCACCACTGGGTTTGATCCCCACTACCAGGGAAAATCAAAAATAAAAGTCCACTAATGCTAAGCTATGGCAATTTTTACGGAAGATTCTCATCAGTACCAATTTAACTGTAAACTTTCCCAAAGAGCGAAGCCAGGGACCCAGGAAACTGCCGCTTGAGGTTTTGGATTATCAGAAATGAGAATTCCAGCCCCATGTCCTTTCTTGGAGTCAAGGGGTTCCATCAGCTGATTCTCCACGTTTGCTGCAAGGACACTAATCCTGGGGACTAGAAATAGCTGTTCTTTGAAGAGGGAAGGAAGGAAGACAACCTATGATCAAATTATTTTAGGAAATGTTTGATTAGCAAAGTTAAGAGAGGATTGTTTGTATTTGTTTTGTTTTCACTGTAATAACTTTCAGGGTCTGTCTTATATTGTCACGGTGACTCTCCAATATTGTATAATATTCGGCATTTCCAAAATTTATTTGATCGTGATTATGATAATTTCTGAAAAATTCTGTGTGGTAGTGGAGCAGTCTCCTGACCCGCTAGCACTACAGACTCTCCATCTGAACGTGACATGACAAAAGGGCCTATCTTCTGAGACTGTTGAGAGGAGATAGCTCAAGGTGGCCCACAAAATAGCGCCCAAGGTGTGATCAACACTCTGTGGGTTTTGGCTACTCTTCTTACAATTTTATCTGCAGCAACCTTAATTTGCAAGTATAGTATTTTTCTTGTTCCATTTTATAAAAGAAAAACTAAGGCACAGAAAATTAAGTTTTTTTTTAAATCACCTAAATCCATTGTCAATAAAATAATTATAAGAAATATTAAGGCAATGAAATGCTAAGTAATGAAATATAGCTTTTCCTCAAAGTGAACACCATACTTTATAGTCACATTTATCACCCCATGTTCCCATCTCTCTGGGGAAATATGACAGAGCTGGAATAAGCAAGGTCCATTTTCTCTGGAGAACCAATTTTGTTTCAAGATTTGGGGTAAAAAAAAAGTTAAATAATCAATTAGTCATTTAAAACATATGCTTATATTTTTATATCAAATGGCAATATTTGACTAGAATGCAAAATCTAAGGAAATTTAAATTGAAAACACGAACATTCAAAGACATAGTCCCTTCCTGTAGGAGATGCTTTAAACAAAGCCACAGAACCCGTGAGCTGTCAGTCGTGCTCCTCTGATAGAAGGGGACTTTGACAGAAACTCCAGAGGCACTGCCCAGAAGTAAGCCCAATATGTAAATGGAGCATAGAAAAGAGAACCTGTGCTATCAAATAGGATTCACGACCCAAATATGTTGTAATATCTTACTTATTCTCGTCACATCCTGAGAACCATTCTGGTAATGTGATTGTTTTGTAAAAGAATAAAACTCTTTGGATAATACAAAGATTTTAAAGCTATTGCAGTTTTAATAAGCAAAAGACTTGCCAGCATAAACTGGGTTCGACCCAAACCACTGTTCAATTTAATTCAATGCAATCTTTCTCTGTTTAAACTGCATGTAATTGCCAATTTAAATAGTCACCAAGACCACAGGTTAGCCAAACAGAGTTCTGTGAACAAACAGTACAGAGAGCTTTATCCCCTACCATAAACCGAGAATGAAGGAAACTAATCATTAATCAATCATGAATCTAATTCAATCCAAAGGTTTCCTTCAACTGTACAATTTACTCAATGAATAAAATCGAATCAATCTGTGTGTGTATTTCTCGAAATCTTATCACCATAAAGTTTAAAAAATCCTTAGATACTTAAGAGAATGTGTAAAGTGAAATTAACATTATTTTAAACAGTGTTAGACTGGCATTCCCTCCTCTTTTGTAAAGATTTCTTTATGGGGAGTCATTCTTAAATAGAACTGATCCTTCTGAAACTTTCCCCAAGATCTCCTTTCTACTTAAACATTTTTATTCAAAGAATGAGTATATTACACTCTGCCTTGTGGGTGTGCATTTCAATTAAAAACATTATACCATGAAAAATCACTCTATAACTTTCTTTTTCCCACCAACCTGTAATTCTTGAGATGTGTGTTGCTATAGGTAGAGTTCTTTCTTTCTACTAACAAAAATAAAACATGCAACACTTGTCATAGAGGTTATTTCTAGGGACCTTGGAAGGGAAATGAGACCAGAAAAGACAGAAAAGATGTATGTGAATTTTATTTATAATGCTTTATTTATTTTACTAAATGTTAATTTAAATCTTGTAAGATGGCAAAAATTGTTGATTGTGGATGATTTCCTTGTGTTTTTCTATAATTTTAGAATTTCTCAGAATTAAGTAACTTATATTAATGGTCTGAAATTATACCCTTATTTCTCATTTAAAATTCCTCTTTATATGTAAAAAAAAATTTTACAGTATTCACGAAAGGTTGCTTCTTGCTGTGCGGTATCCTGCCTGTGTCTTGCTGTGCTCTGGAAGCCCTGGCCAGCCCCCTGCTTGCGCATGCTTTTGCGCACATGCACACACACACACACACACGCACACAGAGCATCACAGTTGGTTTTGGTGCAATCAGGGCCTGCTTTACAGTCTTGGCACACCCATGAACAGGCTCCTCAGCATTCTTTCATCACAGTCATCTCCTTCTTCATCCTCCTGGGAAGATGAGTTCCCTGAAACTTGGGGCTGTGGACTTGCACTTTCATCCAGGCCCATAAAAGTGGGCCCTCGATATACAACTGACCCTGAATAAGATTATTCCGTTTTGATCAAGGGGTCTATATTATGGTTAGATAGGAAAAAGGATTTCCAGTGTGCTTTTGCAAGTTAGAGTGACTATCTGTGAGTGCAATGTACCCTAGAAAAGCTGGAAGAAAGGATATTAAATGTCTTTACCACAAAGGAATGATCAACGTTTGAGGTAAAACGTTTACTCTGACTTGAACATTATACAAAGTATACATGTGTTGAAATATCACATAGTCCTTCGTAAGCATTATAATTTTCATGTTTTTATGTATCAGTTAAAATTTAATTTAATTTAAAAAATAATAATTTTAAAAAGAAAAAACTTTTCCTTTGAGGAATGAAACCCCTGCGTAAAGCAAGAAAACCTCTGTTCACCAAGTAGCAAAGCCCCGGCTCATTCCTTTCCTCCATTCATTTAATAACTACTTTCTAAGAGCCTGCTCCTTGACAGGTACTGTTCCCAATGCTGGGGGTACAGCGAGTAGCTGATGACCTCTCTGTGGAGGTAAGACTCTTATGAGGGAGTAAAGATGTAGATGATGGACAAATTAAGTGGCTAATGAGCTGGTGTTCTAGCAGTGGTGCGTGCTGTGGATTGCAGTAGCAGACACAGAAAGCTAGGTCTAGGGGAGCTCAGAAAAAGCAAAGGTAACAACTGTGCATGTGATTTCTAGGATAAGAATGTTCCAGGCAGAAGGAAAAGCAAGTGGAAAGGCCCTGAGAAGGGAGCATGTACGGAGGGCTCAAAGAATGGCAAGCAGGCCGGTGTGGCTCGAGTCCTGTATGCGAGGTGGGTGAAGCAGGAACTGAGGTCCAATCTGCAACAGGAGGAAGTGACAAAAGGGAAGCCTGATTGCACTGGAAATTATAAAGCTTGCTCTAAGTTTCAGGTCAGTGTCACTCTAAGTGTAGCCATCAGACCAGCAGCATGGGCTGCACCTGGTTGCTTGTTGGAAATGCACTCTTGGAGGCCACCACAGACCTACTGAATCAGGATCACTGGGGGTGGTTTAATGTTCCACATGATTCATCTTCACGCTAAACTTGGAGAATGAGAAACATCCTAGTAATAAAAATAAGCCAACATCAATTTTAGCTTCAAAAATCCTGAGCTGAAAATTCAATCCCATCCCTTACTAAGTCTTAACATGAGACTAATCATAACAACCCGTCCAATTCTCAGCTGCCCCCTCTGTAAAGCAGACAGATCTATGCCTGCCCCTCTTAACCAAGAGAATTACTTTTAAATGTTTTTAAAAGAAAATTTGATGGTAAATGTTAGAGAAATGTGGTGACTGTCAATCCCTTCACGTACATTAGTTTTTATATCATGAGCATGAGTCCCCAAGCCCGTCCACCCTCAGGGGTCTGTACTTATCTGTTGGATGCCCCCCAAGTGCTGTTGGGCTCATTAAGACATGCACAGGAAAAGATCGGTCTGGTTTTGTCAAATTTGGCTTGGAGCCTCAGCATTTTCAACTGCAGCTAGTGTGGTGCCGTCGTAATATATATGGTACCTGTCCTCATTTTGGCAGGCGAGACCCTCTCCACCAAGCATTTCAGACTAGGATAATGGGACAACAGAGAGGCTGGCAGCACTTAGCCCAGAAAACCTCCATCACTCTTTCTACCCCAAAGTATTTGTTATGTTTAATGCAAACAATACTTGTTTGTTGTGAATTGGTATAAGCAGTGGGAGAACGTTGAATTTGGAGTCAATAAAGAATGGTTCAAGACCCAAGTTCACTATGTATTAATGCATATTGATGACCCAGAAAGCTCACAGCACCATGCTGAGCCTGCCGTCCCTATCTCCCCAGTAAGTGGGAGGTTAAATGAGATGGCTTACTTGAACCCTCTTTATTAAAAAAATAAAGCACCATAGAAGAGAATAAGGCATTGTTATCATGATCCAGTTCCTCAGTCAATAAATCAATAAACAGTCCACAAATATTTACTGGGCCCACAATGCACTTGGCTCTGTGCCAAGCTCCAGGACATAGCAGTCAACAACAGAATAAAATCATGTCCCGTGTAGCACTGATATTCTAGTAGAAGAACAGAGAAAACAAAGATCAGGATAAATAAAATATATTGTCTGTCCAATAGTGATAGGACTTTAGAGAAGAATAAAGAAGAAAAGATGAAAGTGAAATACTGAGTGAAGGTGGTTACAAAGGAGACAGGGTAGCTCAAGAAGTTCTTGCTGAGTCCGTGTGTTTGATCAAAGACCTGAAGGAGGTGTTGGAGACCAGCTCAGCATCCCATATTCAGACGATGTTCAGAGCATGTTCAGACCAGTCCTAGACCTGTTTGGACTTCACACATCTGTGACCTAAAATACTTACAGAATTTTCCTTATTTCTCCCCTCTTATATCACTTTTGGGGCAATTTGCTGAATATCATCTGTGCCATAGATAGCTCACCCAAATGCAAGCCACAGAAACAACCTATTTGGTAGTATTTTGTTTTCTGAGGCTATTGGGAAAATGTCTAGGTGTGAAATGAACTCCTGTATAGCCAACCCCAGAATCCAGCAACTTATCCCAATGTAAGAACAGGAGCTATCCCCTCCACTGACTGAGGACAAGCTCTACATTCTTCTTGGGTCATTCTGTCACTAGTTCCCATTTCTGTGTATCCACTATGGTCTTAGGGTTTGCAGATATAAAGAGAAGAGGAATAATAATTGCTTTTCAGAAGAAATGACCACAGCATTCTCACTTTACAGGAAAAGGACAGGATTCATATCAAGATAGATACCTAAGTGGACTTTGAAGTCTACAAGTGGACTCTAGCACCTAGCATGAAATGGAAACATGAATTGCCCTACGCAGTTGAGCAAGAGACATTTTCATGTTCTAGGGGCAGACATGGAGATTGGTGTTTAGAGGATCTGGAAACCTGAGATTCTGAGAAACAATGGAAGGGATTGTGGGAGTGAGCCCCAAGAGAGGAAGGGCTGTCAGAGTTGAAGAAGCAAGACAGTGAACAAGAATTCTCTGGGACTAGAATGAACAGGAAGTCTAAGAATGGTTAAAAATTAACATTTCATTTTAAATATGTTTTCTATTCCATGTGGCAGTTCTCTATTATTTAAGCCTTCAGTAAATTCTGTTGTATATAACAACCTTGTGGTGTTGTCTTTGGGAAATGAGGGAGAAAGAAACTAGATCTGCAAGAGGAGCTACAGAAAATTAGATGGCAAACAAAATCCTATCAGAAGCCTGATTTGGAAACAGGAGACCACAAAGCCAATAAGAGAGAACTACCAACCCCACTCCAGAGAACCCTTGGTATCCCAAAATCTTGTTTGCCTTCAGGTTGAGGTAGTTTTCAGATAATTGGAGGGTGTAGGGTAATCAGAATACCTCATTGCACAATTCCAGGGGGCGCAATCTAGTTTGAGAAAAATGGTAGCCCTGTTGTGGATACTCAAGTTACACGCACATCCTCTCATTTATTTGTCATAATCTCAAGGCAGAAAGGCATTATTATCCTTGTCTTACAGAGAAGAAAACTGAGACTCTAAGAGCTTAGTCACATGCACAACTTATTATGTGTCTAATAATCAATGCTGAGACTTGGTCCATTTCAATCCCCAAATGCATTCTAATTCCATTCATCAGCTAACGTGAAGTGGTGAACGCCAGCAGGTACCCCACAGAAAGCGCTTCCTTGTAACTTTAGAATTACACGCCTCTGTCTCAATTTGGGCGGTAAACATACAGAAACTTAAAAGGACTCAAAATCTAGTAATTTTGAAACATAGAACCCTCGTTTACTCAAATATATGCAAACATATACACCCAGGCCTGCATTTAAAGCCAGCAAATATGCAAGAGCACAAAGGAGTTAATAAGGGAAGGGAAACTGTGGCGTGTGCAACGACAAGTGCCTTATCCCCACATCCAATCAGTTTAAATATAATGCAGCTTCCTGAATTGCTCCAAAAGTTCGGTGTACTTTCCTGTTCCTTTCCTATAAAAGCTCCAAATGCAGCCAGGCACAATGGCACATGCCTATAATCTCAGCAGCTTGGGAGGCTGAGGCAGGAAGACCACAAGTTCAAAGCCAGCCTCAGCAACCTAGTGAGACCCTGCCCCTGTTACCAAAAAACAAAAAAGTTATAAATGCAATCTATTTAAAACACGGGTTTTAAACTGATAATAGCCAATTGCCTCAGCACCAGAGGAGCCCTGAAAGCAAGTGAAGTCTTACTTACCTGGAGCTATTCCACTTCTCCATCATCCTCTTCTCTCGCCAATAGCACTTGATATCTTTCAGTCTGCCCGCAGTCTGCGCATCTAGCTCTGGACACCAGGACCCCAGTCCGCCTTTCCATTTCCATTTCCATTTTCTTGTTTATGCCTTCATTTCCATTCCGCCCTTAGACCGCTCTCCATGTAATTCGCTCTGTAATCAGGACAAACATTGCTTTGCTTCTTTGATTCTGTGTGTCTCCTAAAGTCCAGGGGCGACAGATAAATGTTCCATAGTTTGTCACTGTATCTAACCAACAAAGAATTTAGGCTGGCGACAAGTTGATTCGTTAAGGTACATCAAATCCCTCCATGTTCCGGAGCACTGAGGCCGATGAACTCCGTGACACTAGTTCCGGAGAATCCCATCCTGGCTTTAGTCATGAGCTATATGGTGAAAAGATAGAAGATGCTATTAGTTCAAACTGAGAAGAGGAAAATATCTGTCTCCTTCCTAGCTAGCTCACAAAATAAAAACATTCCAGATCATACATAACCCTGATGTCCACACTCTGGGAAGAAATCTGCTTCTGATAGTTCAAATTTCCCCAATTAAAGTTTGCAACATAAAAAAGCAGGAAATGAGAAAAGAAGAAACCAACATTTTTCTTTCTTTCACACAATGTTGTTAACAAACTAGTCATTTCTCATTTATAATAAGCCACACCCTCACCTTGATCACCTGCACAGATCTTTTCTATTTTAGTTCAAGTTGGGAGAAGTTATTGTATCGCTTCTTTGTCTCTGTTCTCCACTGATCTGTCTAAAGAAGTTGCATAGTGAAAGATACAAGAAACGCTTTGGAGGCTGAAAGAATTCCTGTCTCCAAAATTTACTGGCCCTCTCTTCTGTGGAGTGCAATAACCCTGGAAGCAAATTAGAACTAATTGTTAATGGATCTGTTCAAAAACAAGCTGCAGAGAGGCTCAGGAGTGTGAGAAGCCTAGGGTAGCTCTAGATTGGCACGCTGGATTCAGGTGTTCCAACACTGTAGCCAGAAATCGGGCTCCTAATCCCCTCTCGACTCCGCTTAGCAAGAAAGCTGCCAACAGCTCCACATCCATTCTCTACTATCTCATAAAATCTACTGGAAACAGAGTCTATTCCCAGAAGTTCCAAAGAAAATCGTAGGATCATGTTTCATTACCATAACCTGAGGGTGGAGATGGCTAGACAGTGTGCCCACCCGGGAACTGAAAGTAAGGCTGTAACATCTGAAACAAAAATAAAACCCTATGTGCAGTAGCACCAGATTAAAGATCAAGAACCAATGTGATAAGCCCAATTCCTTTTCTTCTTCATTTGTTTATTTATGTTTCAGTGCTTGGGTATCAAACCTCAGGCTCACACATGCTGAGGATTGAAACCAGGGCACCAGATTTCTACCTGTCTCAAACGAGGAGAGGTGGAAAAAGCCGTGCATTTTGCCTGGCATGCTGAATCTCCCTGGAGATGACTTCACGCCCTGCACTCCCTGGGGCATGGCCCCAATAATCAACACTGCACTAAAGCACAAGTTATGGTTCCTGTCTTCATGGAAGGCAAACAGGTACTTGTTGAATGCTTATTAAGAGGTAAAAGCTGCACAATTTTGGCAAAGATTTTAGACACAAAGGCAGATAAAAGCCATTATAGGGATGCTTGAAATGACTCAGGAAGAACTGTCTTACATTATGGAATATCTGATAAAATGCTTTGGGTTACAAATTATTGAACCCCATAAAGGTTAGTTTGACCAAAAAGGGAATTTATCATAAAGTTAGAGTGTAGCTAATAGAATTGAAAGAATAGGAGTAGATGGAGAAGAAGCAGGAATAAAGGCTTCTGCAGGGATCAAGGCAGTGGCAGACAATTGATGTCCTGTCAGGGCACAGCTTAAATAAATCACCTCTGAATGCTTTTCCATCCAGATACCATTCTGTTCCATAATTTAGTATCCTAGGAAAGAAGCTGATTGATCAGACTGGGTCACAAGAAACGCCATACCTGGTGGTGGAGGTGGTAGTACACCTGGACTAACAATCCAACCAACACTGCACACAGTGTGGGGAAGATAATTCCAACAATGCTGAATGGAGGAGAGAGAAAGGGGAGGAAAGAATGGAAGGAGGGGAGATACAGACGGAAGGGAAGGAAAAGAGAGAGAAAGATGAAAGATAGGTTGAGGAAGAGAGGGAGAAGAGGAGAGACAGAAGGAAGAAGTCACTTAACTTCTCTGTACCTTACTTTTCCTTCTATAAAAATGAAAATAATTGTGGGTTGGAGCGGTGGCTCAGAGGTTGCGCTGCATTCAAAAATGAAAATAATCACTGCATGTATTTCCTAGAAGTATTAGGAGTACCATGTAGAGAGCACTTTTCACAGGTCCTGAAACATAATAAATGCTCATTGAATTCTAGGCATTTATCCTATGTGGGAAGCCTTGAAAAGTTCACTTGTCAAAAGAATGGGGACCAATGTGCTCCTCTGAGATAATTGTTAAATTCTGTTCATTGCTGACTTAACTTTAACTTACTTTAAATAATCAAATGATCAAGTATTCAAAGTAAACAGTGGAGCAACATGCTGTATTTCCCCAAACTGGCAAATTTCAGGAGCATCAAGTTGACAGGGAGTTATCTACAGGTATAAGTGGGATAATTGTCAAAGGACTAATTCCGAGTGTTTAGCCCAAATTTTAAGGTGTTGGTGAATACCTAGTCCAGAGAGAAAGCCCTATACGTCTGACATCCCAGAAATTCCTTGTGGGTATTGAGTCACTATAGCCGCTTTTCCTTGCACATTAACATGGAGCAAAAGTCTACCAAAACTGTCACTCATGGCTTCTGCCTAAGTCTACTCAGAATGATGAAAATTAGGAACTCACACTGCCTGGGTACCCCTTCCACCCAGCTGAGCTAAAGGCAACCTCCAACACAGTAGAGGTATTATTAGAGTTGAACCATCATTCAGTTTGCTCTGCTGTTAGATGCCAATTACACACAGTCCTGAGTCAAGTAGGGCTGTGTCGAGTAGGGAAGAGAGGTCTTTCCAGGAAGAACCCTGAATTAAATATAACCTCCCAAAGCAAGCTGACCTCCTAGGAGCAATGTTCTAATACCTGCACCTTGCTGCACAGACTGTCACCTGGCCAGTCCATTCCATACATAAGTGTGTGCATATGCATAAAAGCAGTGTGCTTCTGATGAGCCGTTCTCAGCGAGCAAGTGCATTATTGAAAACTAGAGATTGGGTTGGAGTGAAATGGGAAAGGGGGAGGCATCCCCATCTGCCTGCTATGTTTCCATCACTAGCATCAGCTGCTCTGTTCCATCCTAAAGGAGAACTGCTCTCTTCCCCATCATCATGTCATTTTTATTATGCCAACAAATGATAAGGCGAAAACCCATCATCACAAACCAGCCTGTGAAAAACCAACTAACAATATGAAGTTGAAAATGAAGAAGAAAGTCTTGCATTTCCTTTCACCTGTAGGGTAAAAAAATGATGAAGCCCAAGGCAAGTCCCATCATCATTCAGCAGTCCATCTTACTTTAAAATATACAGCACACACACTGAACAGGAAGATTTCTGCTATGCACGGCAATTGTTCCATTTTCTGTATTTCATAACCTGCAATTTTGAAGCCATGCTTGGTACACACGCTTGTAAAATAGTCATATCAGATAAAAGCAGAGGGATGCTAAACTATTGGAAAATAAATCAAATTCTCAGCAAGCAGTTATATCCATCATGTTGCAGCAAGTGCACGTATAGTTTAAGCTCTGCACACACAGTCTATCCATTGTAATGATTTGGGGTCAGGATCCTGCCACATGCATTTAGCATTCACTAAGATGTAAGCCCAGGAGTGTAGCAGGGAAGAGGGCAGAGCTTTAGCTTTTGGTCCTGGAAGTTGCCCTCCATGCATTTGTTTGAGTACGGCCATTGCATCTAAGTAGCAGAGCACAAATGAATTAACACTTGCATAGATCTTGGTCATTTATAAAATTCATGCATGAAAATGATCTCACTGATCCTCAAAAAAAATTCAGAAGACAGAAGAAAGTACTTACATGTTATAGCAGCAAAAAGGCATTTGGAAATATCTGTGAAATGTTGTAGAAAAAAATATGAAAATACATCCACATCCACCTACTCTGAAAGCTAAGATCAGGGTGGTATAAGAAAGTGTTTAAGCAGTGTCTTCATCCATATTCAATGTATTCACATTGGACTACAACAAATATTCCATGTCTTTGATTTTTTCTTTTAAGGTAAACACAAGGCTAGTGTGTCAGACAATTACACAAAATTTATGCAACTTTGTATCAACACTGAATTTGAAAATTTTTCAGGGAGACAAACTGAAACTAATAAATACCACTAAACAAAGAACTACACAACATGCAATGTCCTATTATGAAACACCTGAAAAATAGTTTATAATGTTCTAATATAAAAAGTAGAAAAACTTCAAAGTCATGGGTTTGACTTGAAAAAAAATACATAAAGCTTCAAATTCCAAAACTGAATATCACAGTAACCCAGGTTTGTTCATAAGACTACGTAAGTCTTGACCTCATCAATTTGTCTGTCCCATAAGTGGATGTCCAAAAATAAACCTGAAATTCGTCCTGTCTCAGCTCCCTCCCAGGGTAAATCTGCTGGACTCTTTTCTTCCATTTGTTTTTCTCCCAAATCTGATCATCCAGATCATTTTTTCTCTCCTTCTTTCAACTGCACAGTTCACTTGTCCTTCCCCTTTACTATTTAATGAAAACTCAAAGGAGTCATGCCACAGTCCACATTTGAAACTTTGGGAGATCATAGAATTACATAGATTGGCCGTCATATTAGTCTATTTGGGCTGACGGCAAAATATGACAGACTGGGTGGCATCAACAGCAATTTACTTTCTCACAGTTCTGAAGGCTGAATGTCTAAGTGCCAGCCTGGTTGGATCCTGGAGAAGGCCTCTTCCTGGCTGGCAGATGGCTGCCTTCTCCTTGTGTCCTTACACAGCAGAGAGAGGAAGCGGTGCACCTTTCTTTCATAATAGCACCGACCCATCATGAGGACTGTACCCTCAGGACCCTAATTGTCTTTTCTAAAAGTTCCATCTCCAAATGCTATCAAACTGCGGGCAGAACTTCAACACATGGATTTTGGGAGGATACTCAGTCCTTAGCAGTTCCATTTCCAATTTCTGATATACATCTTTTATAGGGCAGCAGTTCCATTTCCAATACCTGATATACATCTTTTATAGGGCTGTTAGTGCTAGAAATCAATTCTTCATTCCTCTCGTCCCCATCTCTTAAATTTATATATAAAACCAAAGAATTGCCCTAGTTGTTACTGGACTTATGCAAAAATATGCTACCAGAATGCCTATACAAAAAAATTGAAAAACAATAGCTAAAGAGCCCATACAATGAACCCTTTTAATGATCCCAAAAACCATTCCAAGTGTTCCTCCAGAGTTCTAAAATTTATTCTCTAATTGAAATAGCTCTTTCCAGCATCCAGCAGTTAATATAAATAAATATTTTCTTCTCTTCCCATCTTCACATTTTTAGTCTTGTTTGCTATTTTCGCAATGGTTTTTATTTCCACCTCTCAATATAAATGCACATTTCAGGTACATTAAGGATGAAAAGAGTTGTGTAGGAATCTAACCATATTTATACTATGTCTTTTGAAATGTGCTTTCTAAGTTCCAAACAAGCAATTTAAAGAATATAAACCTATAGAAAATAACCTGTAAATCTGGAGACAACCTGTAGACAGCATCACATTTGCCAAGCTAATATTTAAGATATGAGGCATCACAATTAAATTTAGCAGCATAAAGTGGAAGGAGACATATGTAAGGGTCAGAAGAGAACAAGTGGCAATGTATAATTATTGATTCTCCATGAAAGTGGGAAACTTTAATATATCGCCAGGGTTCCAAACATGAATTGAAGAATAAACCTGTCCAAATTAATAGAGAAGTTGAAAGTGGCACAAAACAACATTTTACAAAGTGTGTTCTAGAAACAAACACTATTTCTATAGAACCATGAAGGGCAACCAATGAAAAAGAAAGCTATAAGAAACAAATCAGAAAGATCTAGAGATGATCTTCCCTTGAAGCACAGGCGTGGTCTACTCAGCAACCCCCAATTCTCAATCTGAAATTAAGAGAATGGAATTCTCTTGCAGACCTTCTTCTGACTGTATTTAACCAAGATAAGTCATGGTCCACTAGTCAGTTTCAAAAGTTGATCAACACATCAGGTCCAGCTGCAGAGGATGTTCAAATTAATCCATTGTGGCTTCCCATAGCTACTCCTTCCAACCCCACCATCAAATTTAAGAAGCTGTTCACATATCTAAAGTCACCTTGCATTGGGAGTGCCCAGCGTTGGTGATATATGATGCAGTATTGCCATTCTTTACTTCTTTTTCTGCAGAGCTCCACTCCAGTCCCCAGAGAGAAGAATCAGGGAATGAACACCATGAACTGAATCTTTCAGTATCTGGGTGAATTTTTACCTGCCATTTTGAAAGTACCTTGTTCAAAAGCCTCATATACAAAGAAAAGTGACTGAACTGAGAGAAAAAAATGGAAGAAGACTGAAACTGGACAAGCTGCTCCATCACTTAAAAACATTGACCTCACTGGGCTAGCTCCATATCCACCTTCCTGGAGCAAAGCGCTTTTGTTCCATCCAACAAGAGAGTGAAAAGCACTCGACTGTCACTGTCCTTTGTGGAAATATATTTATAAGTATATTAATAGTATTAAGTTAGTTCAATAGTAGCTTTATTCCAATAAATCTTGAGGGTTTAGAATCTGGAAATTAGTGGAAATATCCCTTATGGGTTTTTAATTTAAATATGGAATATTTTGCCTATATTGAAAATATGCCATGCAAATTATTGTAGATGCTTATAGCAAATATCTGAACTGGGAGAAAGAAAAATATGGGAAACCAAAGATGGCTGACCACAGGGACCTGGTGTCTGGTCACTCTTTTACTTAAAACAAAGAAGTGCTAGGAAAACTGCTTTCCTGCAAGGTGCATATATTGAAAAATATTCACTGGAACACAGCTCTGGTCATTGGGAAATTCTTGGTGATTCAGAAATTTGGGGGTAGCTAGTGGAAAAGAGAAACTGATTCAGACCCAACCAGTTGCTACTGTGGCCATGTTTGCTCCCCAAAACACTGGACCAGGGGAGATGATTGATATAGTGCGACCAGTTCTGCCATACATAGACCAAATGCATGTGGAAACACTGCATTGGGCTGAAATTGGGACAACTCCTCTGCATCTCTGCTGTGGAGAGAGGAGCAGATACCCCACCTGCCCACAAGGAGGTCAGGCAGTAGCCATTTTGACCAAAGAGGCAGGTGAGAAGGAGTTGGGTCACCAAAGCAGATTTCTCCACAATCCTGCCAATTACCACTACCTGTCCCAGATAGACTGAGTGCAAGAAGGAGGTCTGGTTGGGAACTAAACTGGGATAACCCCACAGCTTCTCAGATATGGAGGGGACAGCTGATTCCCCACCTGGCCATAGGAGGTCAGATAGTAGCCATTTTAACCAAAGAGGCAGGTAAGAAAGAGTCAGGACTCCAAAACAGATTTTTCCACAATCCTGCCAGGACCTTGTTGACATTCATAAGTTGATTAGCTCTGGGACTAGCCCAGACATCAACTGGCCCAGAAGGATTCAGGATGGAGGAGCACAGAGGATCCTCGTTTTACCTGACCTCCTCCCCACCCTAAATGGAGAACACAAGTGACTCCTAAGATGGGTTCAGAGCACAGAAGAGAGCACAGGGCCTGGGTGCAGCAGGTCTGGAGGAACTGTGTATGCATCCAGCAGAGGGACTGCTGCTCTGCCCTCACACCCTTGCACAGAATCTGGAAACCCTCTGGAGTAACAGTTCCCACAGTGGAGCCTAGCAGGGGACAACCTCTCAGAGGATGGATTTACCTGAATTCTCAATGGAAGTAGAAGACCAGAAAATCCAAGGTGACTGAGTCAAGACCCACATCCTGAAAACCCATCCTCCACCCATAGGATCCTGTAAAACATCCACCTTGTAACCATACCTCTTCTGGCTGTGAGGTTCTCCTAACAAATCCCAACTGGACACTGATCATCTGCCCCCAGCTTGTAATGAGATAACCTCAGGGATCACATTCTAATCTTTTTTCTCTTTTCTTTAAGAATTTTTCCTTCCTTCTTTTTACTTCCCACCCCCCCCCCACCTTTGGATATATATGCATCTTTGTCTTCCTTTTTTTCGTCTCTTCAATTTTTTCATTCTTTTTGGGTTTTTTTTTTTTCTTTCTCTTTTAATTATAGATATTTTTTCTTGCAGGAGGTAATTGCTGAACATACTATTCCCCTCATAGACAGTAATTATCATCATAATAGTTATAGAAGGAGCAAAGTAATTAATATAACATGGTGTATTGTATTGGTTTGGTGTTCATTTTGATTGTATTTCCTTATCTCAGGAAGCATTGGATATTATAAAAGTCAAAAACAGTTCACAAGTTAGGGAACCTGCTATTGAACTCAACTATCCTGACAGAACCCCAACACAAGTAAGGGAGGGAACAAAACCCTCTAACCCATCAACAAGATCCCACAGAGGAACAACCAGAGAAGAGTTTCAGGATCTGCTCTCCACTACCAACACATACTTCACATTCAGTGAAAAACAGCAGAATGAACAATTCAATCATACACAGTCTCACACACAAAATAAGGGGAAAACAAATTTACTTCAATTCAAGATCCAACCAGAAATTCCTCAAAAAATGAGGAATCAGGCTAGAAAAGCTTTGTCTCAAACCCACAACTCTCCAACTGTGGAATCCACAGATAGGGAATGGAAACGAAAATCTAGGAAAAGACTATGAACAATCTGATTACTTAAGCCATAAAAGACCTCAATGAAAATCTAAGGAAGGTTATAAGAGAGCAAAACTTATATAAGTATATAAGAAGAAAAACTTATTTAATGAAGAAATGGATACACTGAAAAAAAGAAGTTTTAGAATTGAATTTTTCAGTCAACCGAATCAAAGGTTCAATGCAAGAATTTAATAACAGATTAATTTCTGTGGAAAATAGAACCTCAGCCCTTGAAGAAACAAGGATAATGAGGACAGGCTAAATTCGAATGCTCAGATGACATAAAAGAAAAAAAATTACAGAGCATAATCAATACTTTAAAGAACTCTGGGATGAAATCAGAAGAATTAATCTGGGAGTAATTGGGGTAGAGGAAAACATCAAAATTCAAACAGACAGCATAATGAACATTCTAACAAAAATAGTTACAGAAAATTTCTCCCATGTCAGAAATAAATCAGACTCCTCATCCAGGAAGTATATAGGATACTCAATAGACATAATAAAATGGGAAGGTCACCAAAACATCATATTCAAGTATAACAGAAATTAAAGATAGATTGTTAAAAGCTGCAAGAGAGAAACAAGAAGTCACATTCATAGGCAAACCAAGGATCACCTCTGAATTCTCAGCTCAGATCCTGAAAATGAGAAAAGTCTGGAACAAAATAGTCCAATCCTTGAAAGAATACAACTTTCATCCAAGATTATTATACCTAGAAAAACTTAGGTTCAAATTAGAAGGGGAAATAAAAACAGTCCATGATAAGAAGAAACTTACAACATTCATGAGCAGAAAACCAGCACCACAAAGAAAGCTCAAAGACAAACTCCAAATAGAGGAACAAACAAACAATTCCCAAAACCCAAAGAGGAAACTCACTAAAAGTATATTCTGATATAAGATAAGTAACTCATCACAAAATACACAAAAAAAATCATGATGGCAGTGAACCATAACCACATATCCATTCTAACACTGAGAGTGAATGGGCTCAAAGCCACAATCAAAAGACACAAATTAACAGACTGAATCAAAAAACAAAATCCAACAATATGCTGCTTACAAGAAACACAGCACACAGCCAAAGACAGCCACAGATTGAAGGTGAAAGGTTGGGGAAAAAATCTACCAGGCTTATGGCCCAAGAAAGAAAGCTGGTGATGCAATATTTATATCTGACAAAGTAGATTTTAGCCAAAAATTAGTCAAAAAAGAAGGCCACTACATCTTAATAAAGGGAACTCTACATCAAGAATATATAACCATAGTAAATATCTATGCCCCAAACACCAACGCTTCAAAATACTTGGAAAAAAAAATACTGTGATTTAAGATCACTTATAGATCCCAAGACAATAATACTGGGGGACTTCAATATACCACTATCACCAATAAACAGATCATCAGGCAAAAAATCTATTAAGATATCTCCAGCCTAAACAACTCTATGAATCAAATGGACTTAACAGTCATCTACAGAATATTCTACCCCAAATTGGCTGAGTTTACCTTCTTCTCAGCAGCGCATGGATCCTTCTTCAAAATACATCACATTCTAGGCCACAAAGGAAATCTTAGCAAATACAAAAAAGTTGATATAACCCCATATATCCTATTAGATCATAGTGGAATGAGCCTAGCAATTAGCAGCAAGGAAAATAACAGAAAGCACATAAAAACATAGAGATTAAATAATGCCTTCTTAAATGAAGAATGAATGAAGGAGGATGAGAGCAGAAATCAAGAAATTCTTGGAAATTAATGATAATGAAGACACAACATATTGAAATCTCTGGGATAGTATGAAAGCATTCTTAAGAGCAAAATTTATAGCACTGGATGCCTTCATCAAAAATCTTGAGATTCCATAAATAAACAAGCTATGGTCCACCTAAAATCCCCACAAAAGAAGAATAACTCAAACCCAAATCCAGTAGAAGATAGGAAATATCAAGATCAGAGCTGAAATCAATGACACAGAGAATAAAAAACAAAACAAAGAATCAACAAAACAGTTAGTTTTAAAAAGAAATCAATAAATAAAATTGACAGACCCCTAATCAATTTCACCAAAAGAAGATCAAAATTAAGCAAATTAACAAAATCAGAGAGGAGAATAGAGGGATCACCACTGACCCATCTGGAATCCAGAGGACTATTGGAATCTATTTTTAAAAACTACAGGGGCTGGAGTGGTGGCTCTGCAATTATAGCACTTGCCTGGCACGGGCAAGTACGCGGGTTCAAACCCCAGGGTCCACATATACAACTATGTGTCAGAGCAACGAAAGCCATGTGAAAACTCAATAAAAATTGATTCTCTCTGTCTCTTTCTCACTGTCATTCTCTCAAAAAAAAAAAAAATTCCTACACTCTTCCAAGTTGGAAAACCTAGAAGACACACAAATTCCTAGCCACATACGACATTCCCAAATTGACACAAGAGGATATTGAAAACCTAAACAGACCAATATTAGTTTGTGAAATAAAAACAGCAATTAAACGTCTTCCAGAAAATAAAAGCCCAGGACCTGATGAATTCTCAGCAGAATTCTACAAGGTCTTTACAAAACTAACACCTCTCCTTATTAAGCTATTCCACAAAATTGAAAGTGATGGAACCCTTCCAGATACTTTTTATGAGGCAACCATAACCCTGATACCAAAATCCAACAAAGACACTTCAAGAAAAGAAAACTTCAGACAATATCCTTGATAAACATAGACATAAAAATCCTAAATAAAATTCTAGCAAACTATATTTAACAACACATAAAAAAGATAATACAACATGATCAAGTAAGTTTCATTCCAGGAATGCAGGGCTGATTCAACACATGCAGATCAATAAATGTGATACATCACCTAAAAAGAATTAAAGACAAAACCATATGATCAACTCAATTGATGCAGAAAAGGCCTTTGATAAGAATCCAACATCCATTTGTGCTCAGAATTCTGGAGAAGATAGGGATTAAAAGAACTAACCTCAACTTTGTAAGGCCCATTTATAACAATCCCTCATCCCAACATTACACTAAATGGAGAAATTCAAATTATTACTAGTAAACTCAGGAACAAGACAAGGTTGTCCACTCTCACCACTTCTATTGAATATAGTTCTTAAAACCTTAGCCAGAGCAATCAGACAAGACAAATTAAAGGGATACAAACAGGAAAAGAGGAAGTAAAACAAGGTTTCTGTACTGACCATATGATACAATATCTAGAAGACCCAATAAGCTTTATCAGAAGATTTCTAGAACTCATAAATTCATTTAGCAAAGTGGGAGAATACAAGATCAACACCCAGAAATCAATAGCTTCCCTGTATTACAACAGTAATTCAGCCAAAGAAAAAATCAGGAAATCCGTCCCATTCACAATAACCTCAGAAAGAGTAAAATACAAAGGAAGTAAAAGATCTCTACAATGAAAAATATAGAACACTAAAGAAATAAATTGAAGAAGACCTGAGAAGATGGCAAGACATTCCACGTCCTTTGTTAGGCAGAATCAATATAATTAAAATGGCCATTCTGCCAAAAGCACTGAACAAATTCAAAGCAATCCCCATCAAGATACCAATGTCAGGGGCTGGAGCAGTGGTTCAGTGGTTCTGGCAATTGCTGAGCATGCACAAGTACACAGTTTCAAACCCCAGCACCCACGTACACAACTAAGTGTCAGAGTAATGAAAGCCATGTGAAACTCAATGAAAATTGATTCTCTCTCTCTCTCTCTCTCTCTCTCTCTGTCCTTCTCTCTTTAAAAAAAGATGCCATTGTTAATCTTCACAGATATAGAAATATCAATTTTTAAATTCATTTGGAACAACAAGAAACCCAGAATAGCCAGAGTATTACTAAGGAAAAAAAAAACCAAGATGTAAGAGGTATCGCAATACCTGACCTGAAATTATACTATAGAGCTGTAGTAACAAAAACAATGTGGTACTGGTATCAAAATAGGCATGAAGACCAATGGAATAGAACAGAACACACTGAGACAAAACAACAAATCTTTAAACATTTGATCTTTGACAAAGGTGTCAAATATAACATGGAGGAAAGACAGCCTATTCAACAAACAGTGTTGGACAAACTGGACAGCCATATGCAGAAAATCGAAATTAGATCCTTATATCTCACCCAGCACAAAAATAACATGAAGTGGATCAAAGATTTAGCAAATAAACCAGCAGCATTACGACTGTTAGAATAAAAAATAGGATCAATGCTACACCATAACAATATAAGCACTGATTTCCTTAACAAGACTCCCATAATGAAAGCCAAGAATAAATGATTGGCATGCCATTAAACTAAGAAGCTCCTACACAGCTAAGGAATTAGTCAATACCATCAAGTGAGAACCTACAGAATGGGAGAAAATCATGGCCTCCTACAACTCCAACAGGGGGCTAATATCCAGAATATACAAAGAACTCAAAAAACATAATACCACAAACACAAACAATCCAATCAAGAAACGGACTATGGAACTAAACAGAAACTTCTCAACAGAAAAAGTTCAAAAAGCCAATAAACATGAGAAATTGTTCTTCATCACTGGCAATCAGAGAAATGCAAATCAAAACATTAAAATTTCACCTCACTCCAGTCAGAATAGCAAAGATGAATAATACAAACAAGAACAGGTGTTGGAGGAGTTGTGGGGAGAAAGGAACTGTTGGTGGGGCTGCAGAGTGGTATAGCAACTCTAGAAAGCAGTGTGGAGACTCCTCAAAAAATTAGGGATGGATCCTCCTTACATCCCAGCTATCCCACTCCTGGCTATTTTCCCAGAAGAGTTAGAATCAGCATATTAGAAAGACACAACTACACCATTGTTTATAGCAGCTCAATACAAAAGCTAAATTATAGAATCAACCCAAATATCCTCACTGGATTAATAGATACAAAACTGTGGTATATATATGCAATGGAGTTCTACCTGGCTATTAGAAAGAACAATACCATGGTTTTTGCAGGTAAGTGGATAGAAATGGTAAAAATCATGCTGAGCGAAATTAGACAAACCCAGAAACATAAGGGTTGAATATTTCCTCTTATTTGCATAAGCTAGAGTAAAACCAAGGACAGGATGAAAGTTAGACATGTTTATTTACTAGACACACCAAATTCAAAGTATCACATAATCTGGTGAAACTAGCTGTGGGGGTGGGGAGAAAGCGGGTGTGGAGAGGAGAGAGGCTGGGTGGAAAGAGAGGGAAAAGAGGGCTTATTAATTCTATATGGTACACTTGATTCCCCTGAGAAGCCAGCTAATACTCATGAAGGCATTTAAATCTTGAAAATTCAAAAATTAAGATACATGTATATGGACATTTATATATGTAACAAGGGGGAATTACATTGGAAAAAAGAGAGCAGGGGGTGGGTGAAGCGGGGGAGATACTGCATAAGGATTGGGCAAGTTACATCATCATTGCATACGTGAATGTGCAGCAACAGTTCCCTTCAATATGTAAGAGCATGCTGAACTAATAAAAAGCACAAAAGAAAAAAATCTGTTCTCAAAGATTTAATCTCAAATTAGGGCCCAAACCAGTAGGAACTCAAAGCCTACATAACAAGTGAATGAAGAGATCTATAGTGATCATTTATTTGGGTTCAACCTAATGCTATATGCATGTACATTATCTCATCAGTCTGGTGGTGGCCTTATTTTACGGGTGAGAAAAGAGTTATTCGCCCATAGTCACAGAGGTGGTAAAGTGTGACACTGGGACTCAAGGAGACAAAGTTTGTGGCTAGGATGTCAACCTAGGGTTGGCATACAGGATATGTGTTCAGGTGTGTTCTAGTTCCGGCCATGCCACCAACCTTTTGTGACGTTGTATGTGAGTCTTAATATTTTTTGTTTTTGGCTTCCTTATGCAAGGTTCTCTCTGGGTTCTAAAATCCCTTAATTCTATAAATTTACAGCATCTTGCACCTGCACTTCAGTTAAAGATCCTTTCAGACAAACGACTACATGAAATCCTCCCAGATGTGGTATAAAGCCACGAAGTTCTTCTACTCGCAACACTGCTATATCAGTCATGCCTTGAGTGTGCCACCTCGCTTTCCTAATCCATGCAAGTGCTTAATTTGTTGTATGTAATTTGTTCTCTTTCAAGTTAATATCCCTGTATTATAAAAATCAATAAACACACATTGAAAATAATTACAAAGATATAAACCTCTTACTTTGCAAAAATGCGTGGTAATGCATGCATTTTTCTACTCAGCAACATTTACTATGTGTTAAAAATGATGTTCTATGCAATCTTAGGCAGAAGAAAATGTTTCCTAGGGAAATTTGAAACATCTACACGAGAAAAGAGAATACACATAATCAACATAACGATCTCAAGAATGGAATCAACAGACATAAAATCACCTCCTTTGGTTCTTCTGGGAAAATAGCTAGTTAATGATAAAATCAATGCCAGCAAGAGGGGCGGCTTGGTTAGCCAGCATCAACCTACTGCCAATCAGTGGGTGCGTTTGTTTCTGGTTTGCTAGTAAAACACTGCATGATCTGTGAAGTTCTTGAGGGCCCTGTATTCCGCCTCTACAGAACTACTAGTGCTGGACCATGGTGGGCTGGTGAGGGAAGTGGTTGGAAACACAAGCCCCTTTGCTAGACTACCTCTGGCTGCTGCGTCTGAGACAGTAAAGCAATTTTTCCAGTGGATCCAGTCATTAGGATTCTGAAGCTTACAAAACGGGCTTTATGAGACAGTCATTCAGGACAGTTAAATTTGTATCTCTCATCCTCTTTTTGGAAATTCACAAAGTATATAAGCACATTAATGTCTATAATAAGTTCTTGGTAAAGACATATGCATAAATTGATTTAGATCACATTCTCCCAACTTATTTGCACTTAGAAACACCCCCCCACCCTAGTATCTATTAACACCTCACAAAGCTTTCCAGGGAAGACACACTCTTATTTTTATTATTAATTTGTTAAATATGGACTTACAATTAGGACAGAATCATTATCAACAATCAAGAACAAATGTATAT
>PVKS010000487.1:0-185175 GCA_004027875.1 Aplodontia rufa
CCCAAAAGAGCTAGAATAGGCTTACTACAGAGATACAGCTTCATCAATGTTTATGGCAGCTCAATTTACTATAGCTAAATTATGGAACCAACCCTGATGCCCCTCACTTGATGAATGGACCCCCAAACTGTGGTACATATATACAATGGAGTACTACTTGGCTATTAGAGAAAATGATACTATGGCATTTACAGCCAATGGAGATGGAAAAAAATTTTGCTAAGTGAAGTATCTCAAACTCAGAGACTCAAGGACCAAATGTTTTCTCTCATTTGTGGAAGCTAGAATCAGTACATTAGATGGCTAACCTAACAATTACCTCAACATGTATGAATTCTTACATGATCATGGGGAACTGTGCTTAGGTTCCTGGGGGACATAGGAAGGAGGGTAGGGAGCAGGGAAGGGAATAGGAAGGACATCAAGGTGACCAGAGGGAGAATCTAACCTGAGGGGAACCTCTGACTTCCCCGAGAAGTCCAATTAACTTGGGGCTTAAGTAAAGTGAAACATGGAACCATGGGAACCCAAAGAGGGGAAATCATGGTCCAGCACCAACATTGGCTTGTTCTGTCATTATACTTTTGTTCTTGATTGTTTGAAGATGAACCCCTCCTAGTTGTAAGACCATATTTATTGAATAAAAATTTTAAAAAAAGAAATAAAATTTCTCTCACAGCATAATGCTGAGATGTCTCACTTAACATACAGCTGCAAGAGAGAAAGAGCTGAGCTGGGCCCTGAGGAGGCTGCAGAGCCTGATTCTTGCTTCCTAAGGGCCAGAGCTGGGTGTGTTCTCCCTATGATTCTGCTTTTGATTCACCTAATGGTCTGTTTTAATCCCCCTTTGTAAAATACATGTGAAAGGTAATTTTTCTTCTCAGTAATAGTCAAATTCCTTGCAAATTTGGAATATAAAATAGGAGACATCTGCCAAGGTGATCCCATAAAATAATGGTGGCCTGAGGGGCTGAACAGGGGTGCTAGTGCCCAGATACCTGTTCCTTTCCTGGAGCCTGGAAGCCTCCCCACAGTGACTACTGCTCTCTCTGCTTGTAACTCCGCTGCTTTTAGGTAAGACTTGCTCACTTCTGGCTTGATGTGCTTTCCTCTTGGATGACACTGTAGGTGACCAACCTGCTGCCACAGTGTGCGTCCCAGTCATGGCAAGCTGGTGGCAAGGAGTGGAGAGGAGGAGGAAGGGGCAGTTGGGAGCAAGTTTGCAGCCTGCAGCTTGTTGGGTGTCTTCCCAGGGACAGTTCCACTCACTGGACTGTGGAATAATAGAAGCAGGGTAAATATGGCATAACCTTTCCATAAATCTATTCTGGGAACTGTCTCTTAAAACCTCATTGGCGGGGCTGGAGCCATGGCTCTGCAGTTTTGGCGCTTGCCTGGCAAGCGTGAGGACCCGGGTTCAAATCCCAACACCACATACACAACTAAGTGTTGAAGCAACGAAGGCCATGTGAAAAACTAAATAAAGTTGTTTTTCTCTCTTTCTCTGTCTCTCTCACTGTCCCTCTCTTAAAAAAAAAAAAAACCTCATTGGCCTTCTCTATTGCTTTTCTCTCTTTGGCAAAGGCTTAAAGTAGTTTTTCTTCTTAGGTAAGATATTGACCGCTTGCTTGAAATGGATATTATTTATCATGTTAAGGAACTATTGACTGTTTAAAGAGTTCTTTTAAATCAAGATTTTAGAAATTTTATTTGTTTCTTTTGATAGCAAAAAGTTGAGGCTTTTATTGTTTTTCTTATCGAATGTAATGTTTTGTGCCAACCACACTGTTATGAGGTTTTCATGGGTTAAGTGTGTGAAGCTCTTAGAACAGTGTCCCAGTGTATTAAATGTTATTGTACTTGATGTGTTATATAATCTTAAAAAGATAACCATCGTTACCTTCCTGGGACTGACAACCTGCGCCCAAGACAGACATACGTCCCACCAGAGAGACGTTCTCAACAATCGTAAGCTTGTAGACGTTCTCAACAATCGTAAGCTCCTTTTTTGTGCCCTCAGGCCAGTGTGAAGTCCAGGCATTAACTGGCTGCTCTCCCAGAAGACGCTGGTCATGAGAAGTCTCCACGTGTTCACACACTGAACAAATCTGGTCTCATCCTGCTAGTCAGAATAAATAATTTGAATTTTTATAGTCCTAGAAGGGTGGAAACAAGAGGTGGCTTGGTTTGGAGGCAGTTCTGCGTGGTATTTTTACCTTCCTTATGACAGTTTCACTTCCAGGCTGTTTTCAGGAATGTTTCCGTAGTACCAGGCTAGGAAGCTAAGCCGGCGTCTCTCTCCAGGCCAGAGAGCACATTTGTTTCTCAACAAGATAACGAAATTTCTCTGTGGAGCCAAGTTTGCACAGCTTGCTTGCGGACCATTAAAAGACAGGAAGTTTCCTAAGCTCAGGGCTCCTCAGCGGGGGTGGGATGTAGGCCTGTGTATGTGGTCTCTACAGGCCTGCCTGGGGCTGGGGTGACAGGGGCGAATGTGACCCTGTGCCGTGTATCGCCTGCTCTGCCGTGAGTAAAACCATCTAAATGCATTTGAGCTGATTCTTTCCTTACCAACTACATTTTGAAAGGGCAGCAAGTCAGCGTAGCACCCATGCTGTTGCTTAAATATTGCCTAAACCCTTGACAAGAATCGAACAAATGATTCAACAGCAACATGGCCAAAGAAGGGGAAATCTAAAACAGGGAAACATGCTCAATTTTAGTCTTAATCTGGAAATACAAAATAAAGAAACTCTATAATATGTGTGTGTGTGTGTGTGTGTGTATATATATATATATATATCTATGTCTATATATATATAGACATAGATATATATCTGTATATAGTACTTTTTTACTTAACAGATTGAATCAATTAAAACTATAGCTAACAAGCATTTGAAGTTGGTGAGAAAAATGAAGGTACCTTGCGCTTTGCTGTTGAGAGGGAGAAATCTTACTGTGTTAATTTTTTTTAATTGCTGCATAACAGAAGTACAGATTTTGCAGCTCAAAGCAACACAAGTATTCTATAATATCTGCATTTGGGTAAGTCAGAAGTCCAGAAGGAGACTGTATGGATTCTCTGCTCAGGGTCTTCCTGGGTTGAAATAAGCATTTTCTGGGCTGAGGTTCTCATCTGTGGCTCCTCTGAGTTAACTGTTGTTAGCGGAATCCACTTCCTTGAATTTATAACTAGTGGACTGAGGTTGCATGGTGGCTGTTGGCTGCAGATCACTCTCAGCAATGGTAGGGATCCTGAGTGTATCATGTGGTTCCTTCAATCTTCAAGCCAAAAATGACTTGTTATATTGTCCTCTTGTTTTCAATCTCTGATTTTCTTTTCTGAGATCAGCTGGAAAAAACCCTCATCTTTTAACAGGATGATATGATTGTTGTATGGCTCAACTGAATTACAGCCCTAACTTGAGGATATTTAACATAATCAGGGAGCCGCACACAGCACTAGGAGTTCCCAGGGTATGTGCATGGTGGGGAGCAGGCAGTCACCGTAGAATCTGCCTACTCATCAGTTATGATTTGGGAGGTAATCAGGCAACACCTTTTGCAATTAAACATCCAAATACCTTCTGGCTCTGCAACTATGCTTTTAGAACTCCCACCTGACAGAAACGAGTGCACTGGCAGATAATGAAATTCAAAGATGCTTTCAGCATTGTTGGTATTGATTCCCAGTCAGAAACTCCCATTCCTCACCAAAAACAGAATGTTTGAATAAATTATGGTATATCATAGTATTCTTATTATGAGTGACTTGAATCTTTACTGATTTAAATAGTGAAAAAAGCAAGTTGTTAAGTATATATGTTTAGATTTTGAAAAGAAATACAAAAGCTCTGTGTGTGCAGAAGGATGGACATCAAACTGTTAACTGAATAAGTACCAATTTGTTAATTGGATGTAGAGTTAGGTGGGTGGAGAGAATAGTAATAACTTTACCTTTATATATTTATACACCATTTCACTTGTAACTATATATCAATTGATAATTAGAAATGACAAGTATTATAAAAAGCAGATTAAATGTCTCATAGAAAGTTTGCAAAAGACAGTAAAGCTTAAAGAAGCAGGTTAGGATTGCCCTTAATCCAAATACTTAACACCTGTTTCTTTTTAGAGGTTTGCTGTGTTCTGTGCACATGCATCCACAAAATGTATAATGCAAAAATTACTTTAAAACTTGATCTTTTCATCTGAGGATGCCATAAATGAAAGTCTATCCTAATCCTGTGATGGTTAATTTTAGGTGTCAAGTTTCCTGGATTAAGGGATACCTAGGGAATTGGTAAAGCATTATTTCTAGGTGCATCTGTGAAGATATTTCCAGAGGAGACTGGCATGTGCGTCAGTGAATTGAGTGGGGAAGGTCAGTCATCAATAGAAGCAGGCACCATCTCATGGGTGCCTAACAGAACAGTAATAGCCACAGAAACAGAGAAGAAGGCAACTCCCTGCCCCCTCACTCCTGGAACTGGGACACTTCTCCTGCCATGGACATTAGAACTCCAGTCTTTCCAGCCTTCCCACCCCAGGTCTTGCACCATGGGGTCCTTGGACTGATAACACACCAGCAACTTCCTTGATCCTATGGCTTTTAGACTTGGACTGGGCCATCCTCCTGACTCCCAGGGTCTACAGCTTGCAGATGGCCTGACCTGAGACTTAGCCTCCATGATCATACGAACCAATTCATCTAACAAGTATCTATACCTGTCTGTTTATATCAATCCTACTGACTTTGTCTCTCTGGAGAACTCTCATACACCATCCTAACATTATATACATATTCACAAACATTCTTGCCCAGGGTCATTATCATCTAATTTTAACACATTTAATTTTTTTGGGAATTTGATGTGCAGTGCTAAATGTAGTTTTGATCATCTATATTTTCCTATCTACTCTCCAACACATGTTGATGGTCATTTTTGAACCACTTCTCTCTCTAAATCTTTCCTCCTTCATCTTCATTCTTGGTTACAGACTCTACTTCTTCACCAACTTGCAGGTTTCTAAGCATCTGAGAGATATAGGACTTGGGCTTTGGACCTCTTCACTTTTCTAATTATGGCCATTGCCTAAGTAGGCTTATCCAGATTAATGACTTCAGTGACATGTAATGCTACTGATTTTTAAACTTACATCCCCTGCCCTTGACCTCCTACCTGAACCTGAGACTCTAGTGGCTACTCTATCTTGACTTTGAGTTAGTACAGATAATCACAAAAGCCTGAAGTTGAACTCTTAGTATTTGCCCCCAAACTTGCTTCCCTCCACATCTTCCCTCTTTGTATAAGACAACTCTATATTTTTCCCAGGAGTTCAAGTCAAAGCAACATTAGAAGTATTTTTTACTTCCTCTTGCATACTACTCTTGTATTCGGTCAGCAAATGTGGCTCCACCTACTCTGCTCTCGAGGTATGTTCACAGTCAGACCACTGAGTACCTTTGCCACCAGGCTTGAGGCATTATTATCATTTTTGCAGCACTGGGTGTTACACCTAGGGGTGCTCTACTACTGAGCTGCACCCCTAGTCCTTTTCATTTTTAATTTTGAGTCAGGGTTTTGCTAAGGTGCCCAGACTGACCTCAAACTTGAGATGCTCCTGCTTCAGCCTGCCAAATTTCAGGGGTTACAGGTGTGTACTTCTACGCAGGGCAATGCAGAGTTAGTCTGAACTGGATTATTGCAGTAGCTTAACTGGATTATTGCTGCTCTCCCTGCCCTTGATAATCCCTCAGTCTATCTTCAGCAAGCACTTGATGTGAGGCTGATAAAATTTAGACAGATCATGTCATCCCTTTACGTAAACCACAGCATTCTGCCATTCTCATTTCATCTACTCCTATCTACTGCCTAAAGCCCCTTGGTTATTAATGAAAATCATTGCTTTTGGAAATTATTTTTATACATTGAACATTATAAATACATAGATATTAATCTCTTCAGCATGGTAAACTGGATTTATATATTATCTTTTGGTGAATAAAAATAGATTTTATTGTATGGAGAGCAGATATTGTATTCGGAATATCTTCTCTGAAGACTGTATCATTGATGACATGAAAATCAACTTGTCACATTTTTTAAATGGCAGTTTAATTGTATCCAATTGTAAAATATCAAATGATATAAATAAATCTCCAAAAGATTTGTTTTTTCTAAAAGCCTGAAAAAGACTACTGCTACAGGCAACTTTAGTTTGGAAAGTTTGCCAGTTTGGTAAAGTGCTTCCTAAGCTTTATATTGAAAGGGACTTGTATACCTAGAGGACATGAATATATTTAATACACAACAAAAGCCAGTGTTGATTACATAGATGTCCTTGTATTAACTAAGTTTAACCTTTGAAGAAAAATTTAAAATCCATAATGTACAATAACAATAATCACAGGTCTGCACAGGTTTAGCAATAGGTTTAAACTTTCCAAGTTTAGGAAAGTGTTGATGATCAGACATAGACTTATCTGGTGTATAACAATGAAATATTTATGCAGTTAAAGCAAACAGATATAATCCAGGTTTTGAAATGGCAGTTTGGTCCTTTTATATCAAATACAATGTGCAAAAGAGGGCACTTTTGGTTACCTTGCCTGTAACCCTACATAAATTTTTATCTTACAAATTTACTTAATACTTAAACAAGGTTTATATAAACATTTAACTCTTTTTTCCCCACCCACCTCCAACATTTAATTCTTAAATGTATTTTAGTTACATATATTAAGGTATCAACTATATTGTAATAACTAAAATAAGTTATTTATTTAATCAGTTATGAAATAATAATTTAAGACTTTAAAACAGGTACAAATTTAATTTAAGATTTAGTTTTCCTTGGTGACAAAAACTAACATATAAGAAATTATCTTGATAAGAACAGATCAATGTTTTAAGAAACCTTGTGATAACAGTACATTAATATTGGACCTCAGGAGAAACCTTAAATAATTTTAACTTGATTGTGCCAATTCAACTTAATCACACATAGAGTTTTGAGATTTACCCCCCACAAACCTTCTGAAACTCAGACACTAAA
The DNA here is from genome assembly GCA_004027875.1 of Aplodontia rufa. NCBI lineage: Eukaryota > Metazoa > Chordata > Mammalia > Rodentia > Aplodontiidae > Aplodontia > Aplodontia rufa. The sequence continues at coordinate 7,063 of PVKS010000487.1, forward strand.
ACTTGCTTGCTTTACTATGCAAGATACTTTTTCATTCAGAAACATTACTTTCATTCTAATTTCCATACCAAAGCATATGTCTATACCTGTAACTTTCAATATCTCTTTCCTACTTGTTGACTGTTTCTTAAATCTACATTCTGAAAAATCCTTACAAAATTTCTGAAGTTTCTCTTAATGAGATCATATACTTTATGCTATTTATAGTACTTTAACTGAAATACAGCTGGAACCTTTTGTACTCTTTGTATGTAGAATTTACACCTGTTAGAATTTTAGCTCTTAGTAAAGACCCAGAAACAAAGAAACCGTAAACTCCTTTTTTAACCAACAAATTATATAAAAACACATTAAAAAATTCAAATTAGTCTTATAGAATTTAAGAAGTTAAGAGAGTTTGAATTTATATTTAGCAGTTGAAGTCTTAGTTTTCTCTTAACCTATAAATTAAACAGATGTCTCTTTTCTAGCAAATATATTTGTAAATGTTTGTCCCAATTATATTAAGTTGAATTTATCCATTTGCTACTTTTTTCTTTTTAAGTAACCAATGGACCATATACCTCTTTTAATCAAAAAGAGGAGTGTTCCTTGAAAAAACCTAAAGATATTCAGATATTGCCTCTCCTGCACTTCCAGTTTTACAGAGTTCCACCTAGATCTACCTTGACTTTTGACTGACAGGAAGATGACATAGGACTTTCAAATCCTTAATTGTTAATTGTACATTCTTATAGATTTTCTGGTTAGGAGGGATTATCCTTATCTTCCCCAGTTTCAGGATGTGGTCTCAAAAGTCTTCTCCTTTCCTCTGCAGATAACATCTGATGCTAGTTTGGTGGAAGTCAGATTCATGGTTCATGTCCTCCAGAGATGAAGAATGAAACTGAGGGATGCCAAGGTAAGCATAGCAGACAGAATTTATTTTAAGAAAATTACAGAAAGCATAACATAGGGAAAAAAGCAAAATTCTCCCAGAGTGGGAGAAGGGGACAGGGCCCCTTCTCACATTTTTTGAGCTTGTTCATTTACAACTACAGTCTTTATCATTGTCACTTGAGTTTTTAGGACCTGCAAAATGTCATTGTATTGTGACCCTTTTTGCTCTGAGCCTCCTTTATCTCATGTGACTACAGCCACCTCTGTTTATTTACATGAGATACTTCTTTCCATCCTTTTGACTTTCAACTAATCTATGTCATTGACATGTTTTTCATGTAGACAGTATATAGCTGGGTTGTGTCTTTAAAATCTATTTTGCCAAAATTTCTTTTAGTTTGTCATTTTATTGTTTTCTGTTCCTTTCTTCTGCTTTTTGTTTCTCTTCATTTCTTGCCTTCTTGTGGGTGATGTATACTTTTTCTTGGAGTTTCATTTTGATTTATTTATAACGTTTCTGATTATATCACTTTGTGTAGTCTTCTTGGTGGTTGTTCTAGGTATTTTCATGTGTAGATGTAAATTAACCTACTGGTATTGATGGTTCACCACTTTTAGTGATAATCTCAGTGTAGATTTTAAGTCTCTTTAGACTCTTTATCTTCTAAGTGTAACTGTCTTAAATATTTCCCCTACATCCATCAAGCATCACATCAGATAGTATCATGACTTTTGCATCAACCATAGAGTAGGTTTAAAGAATCTCATGAACTGAAGGTGGCACATTATGTTTGCTATTATTTTTGTTCCTTTCTTCTGTCTGAAGGATCCAGCCTTCTGTCACAATTTTCTTTTGGTTTGGAAAGTTAAAAAAATTTTTTTTAAAAAGAGAGAGTGGGACAATGAGAGAGAGGGAGGGAGAAAGAGAATGAATAAATTTTATTTAATTTTTTGTGTGGCTTTTGTTGCTCTGACACTCAGTCATGTATGTGATGCTGGAGTTGGAACCTATGTCCTGGGTATGCCAGGCAAGGGCCACAACCGCTGAGCCACCACTCCAGCCTGGTTTGGAGAGTTTTTAAGGCATTCTTTAAGGGAGTTTCTGCTAAAAACAAATTCTCTTAGTTTTCCTTGATCTGAGGTTATCTTTATTTCCCATTCATTCAAGATCCAGGTTAACAGTGTTTTCCTGTAAGGACTTACAAAACATTTTGTCACTTTTTTTCTGGCCTCCAAGGTTTTATATGAGAAATCTGCTGTCATTAAAAATGGTTTTCACTAAAGAAAAACCTCCTTTTCCTCTCCTTCCCATTTCCTTTCCTTCCTTATTGCCCTCTGCCTCCTCTTTGGAAATGGGATTTGGTTGCACTAGCAATCTGGTGGAGGACTGGTCATTTTGGAAGCAGATCCTCCCGTCTCAAATGATGGTGCTCTGCTGACAGCGTGGACTGCCACTTCTAGAACCAGAACCATCTGGGTAGTTCCTGATCCTAGGAAAGCACTAGCTAACCATTTTCTGTTGTTTTAAACCACTAAGTTCCGAGGTAATTTATTACGCAGTGATGGGTGACTAGGACACAATCTACTAATTAGATCAGTGTGCTGCATGGTAATTACTATTATACACATAGTACAGCAAATTTAAAAAAAAAATAAATGGATGGAACTACTGGTATCCAGAGCAGGAATCAGCATTTGTCATGTGTACTGTACATATTTGAGGGAAAGAACACAACGACTTTCTTCTGTTATCACTGAAATTCCGTATTATAGGAGAGGATATTTTTTAGGTTCTGATGATTTCATAAACTTTAAAGTAGCCTGGAAAGGTACATTGGGACACATAATTCCAAGAAATCCACTGTGTTTGTGGCAAGAATGAGTGTTATCCTGCTGAAAAAGGAAGTTCAGCTCAAATGCTGTCCCACACCTCAGTTTTTCACTAAGCATCGTTAATTGATGATGTGCCTCTTGATGCTAACCTGTGATAATGGAATCAGTGGAAATCACGACTGCAGTTAGATAACAGTCTCCCACTGTGGCTCTTTCAGTACTGGGTAAAGAAATGGGTGGCTTGTGAATGTCCTTTTCCATGCTCAGAAAACAACACATGAAGGGGAAAGGTGCTCACATGTGATTTTAAAGTAACAACTGAGTTAAAACGTTTTCTAATGTCACTCTGTTCTGAGATTGACAGTAGTGACTATTTCTTTATTTTTATATAATTTGAACTTCCATTAAGTAATTCCTAGATCCCTCAATTTTGAGTATTACCTACCTGACACATGAAAGACATCAAAGAAAGTGAGTGGAAGTTACCATGATATGTTTATTTATTTATTTATTCATTTTATTTTTTAAAGAAAGAGGGAAATAATTTTTATTTAGTTTTTCATGTGGCTTTCGTTGCTCTGACACTCTGTTGTGTACATGGTGCTGGGGTTCAAACCTGTGTCCTTGCGCATGCCAAGCAAATGCCATAACCTCTGAGCCACTGCTCCAGCCCCATGATATGGTTTTTAAATAGATATGTTTTAGTGTCCCCTACCCCAATGTTTGACACTGTGATGGATACTAGGAAAATAAAAATGAATGTGACTCTTAAGGAGACTGAAGTTGAGAAAAGGACCTAAATGAAGCATCTAGATGCCCTATAGGCATTGCTGTGTGCTGGAGAAATTCATAGAGACACAAAGATGGCACCTGGTGCCATTTGGATGGGTGGCAAGGAATGCTTCTTCCAGGAAAGGTACTTGAGCAGAATCTGAGGAATGGTGACAGAGGCTGTTACTGGCTGAGCGCCAATTCACACACTGCACATCTGTCAGGAGCCAGTCCAGCAGGTGTCCATCCTCTTCTCATGTGCTTGCCCAGGACTCTCAGTTGGTGGTAGGCTGCTCCATTTCTCTAAAAGTGGGGCCATAGTTTCCTGGTAAAAGACATATCTCCTACTGTGGTGATCTGCCTTGTTTCTCAAGGCTGTATTTTTTTCAAAAGCTGCTCCTTCTCTTTTCAATATCCTTTAGTCATCTTCCATTTATCTAATTCACCTTCATCCTTCAAATACTCACCCTGTGTCATCTACTTTAATTAGTCTTTCCCACTACCCTAGGCTGAACTGGGCATTATCCTTCCATGCTCTTTTCACTCCTGAATACTCTCTATCTTTTAATGGTTTCCTTTACGTCGTAGTTTGGATCTTGGATGTCCCCCTAAGGTCCATGTGTTGAAGCCTTGGTTCCCAGCCAGTGGCACTATTGGGAAGTGGTGGAACTTTAGAAAGTGGGGTCAAGTGGGAGGAAGTTAGGACACTGGGTGCATGATCTTAAGGGGATATTGGAACATTGGTCCTTCCTTTCTTTTGCCTCCCTCTGCCATGTGGTAAACAGCTTCCTCTACTACATGGACTTGCCATGATATACTGCCTCTCCACAAGCCCCCAAACAGCAGAGCCATTGATCATGGGCTGAAATCTCTGAAACCATGCGTCAAAATGAAGCTTTCCTCCTTCTAAATTGATTATCTCAGGTATTTTGTCACAGCAACAGAAAGCTGACTAAACAAACCAGGCCCTAAAAATACAGAAATGATTAAGTAAGGTAATTGCCCTTAAAAGCCTATAGTTAAACAGGAGAAATAAATGTACACTACATTTTAGTAAATGATACGAGAATGATGGTACAGCTTTGTGGGATACATAAGAGGCTTTAAATAGGATTCTTGAATTGATTTTTGAAGAATTATTAAGACTTTGCTGGAGGAACAGAGAAGACAAGCAGAGTTCACTAGAAGCAAACATTATATGCCAAGTCCTGGAGGCATGGACAGCCACTCAGGCACTGGGGAAAGGAGTAATAGTTCAGCATATCCATGGAGAATGGGTGAGAGAGGAAAATCCAAGAGAGATATGGAGCTAGAGCAGAAGACAGCTAGAAAATCTAGTGGGAAAGAATCTCATTCCCAGTTGAAAAGATGGAGCTGCAGAAGTAAGTCAGATGGTCGGATTTCAGCTGTTCTTGCGGAGAAAAGGGACTTGGGTAGAGAGGATGGTGGGCAGGGTCATTCAGCAGGAAGAAGACGGTAGGAGCACCTACTCCTGGATCAAGCAGATCCCCAGCTTCTCCCATGCCCAAATTACCATAGCAATTTCCAGAGAGCTATGGCATTCCACCACCGGGCTCTGGGAAGATTCTCTACTTTTGCTCAGACTCCTTGTGCAATTTCCCTCTTCTTCTGTAAAAGGAAGTTGCACTTATCACGCATCCTGAATTATGTTATGATACATTGCCCCAGGGAATAAGAACTTCTGAAGGCTAAAAATGAAGGCACCATTTGAAATATTGGTATGGGAGAAGTCTTGTTTGGAGTAGCATCATAAGTTTTTTTGTGTCTCTGTTGTTACTTCCTTTGCTTCACACCTAAAGCAAAACATGCAATAGAAATGAAGTAGTGTTGCCGTGTGTTGTGATCGTCTGAGTCAGATTCACCTTGGAGTGGGCAGCAGAACAGTGGTAAGTATCATTCAGTAAAGAGTCCCTTTTCCCTCCTCCAGCTAATGTCGCTGAATGTAGTAACTCTGGGAGAAAGTCTTGTTAGACAGTAGAGTTTTAGAAAGAATCAGAGGGTGGTTGGCCTTCCTGCATTAGCAACATATTTATGGCAAGTTTCAGTACGCCTCCCTCCTCTCTTTCTCTTTTTCAGTATTCTAATTCGGAAGTGAGCTAGTTGTCACAGGGATAAGTATTAACATTTTTTAATGGAAAAATAATATCAGAAAGTGTGTCTGGGGCTGCGAGTGGTGGCTCAGCAGTTATGGTGCTTGCCTGGCATGTGCAAAGACTCAGCTTTGAACCCCAGCACCACTTATACCACGAATTGTCAGAGCAATGAAAGCCTAAATAAAAATTGATCTTCTCTTTCTCTCTGTCTCTCACTGCCCTCCCCTCCCTTTTTAAACAAAGTGTGTCTGATTAGACTGGTTGTTTTAACAATGAAGACTTGTTTTGTTCATTATATTACATGGCAGACATTTTATATAAAGTCTGTGCTAAATTTGCAGCTTCAATATTTGGAAGAAAACATATTTGAATGTTATATTACATATGTACATAAGATTAAATATTTGTATACTCTAAAAACTCCATCTGATCTTAATTTTTTAAATTGGCACATAAGAATTATACATATTTATGAGTTAGCATGATGTTTTAATAGATGTATACATTGCGTAATGTTCAAATCAGGGTAAATATATCTGTTTCCTCAAACACTTGCAATTTCTTTGTGGTGGAAATACTTGAAACCCTTTCTTCAGGCTTTTTTGAAATACACAGTGAGTGAACAAAGGAGTGCAGATGTCTTCATGATATTTTGATTTCATTTCCTTTGAATGTGGACCTAGTAGTGGGCTTGCTGGATCATATGGTTGTTCTATATTTAATTTTTTTAGGAACTTCCATATGGTTTTCCATAATGACAGTGCTAATTTATGTTCTTCACAGCAGTGTATAAAAGTTCCCTTTTCTCTACATTCTAGCCACCACTTCCTATCTTTTAATTTTTTATAATAGCCATCCTTACTGCAGTAAGGTGATAAATCATTGTAGTTTTGATTTGCATTTCCCTGATCATTAGCGATGTTGGGCATTTTTTCATGTCTGTTGACCATTTGTATGTCTTCTGTTGAGAAATGTCCATTTAGTTCTATTGCCCTAAATGATTATATTTTAATATTAGAACTCAAAAGAACTGCATAGTTGCTGCTATGGTGTGTCACCTACCTCATTCCTTAGGGGTAAAGGTACCGATTTCCCCAGCTGTCTGGAGGGTGGCTGCTTGTAACCCTGGCCACAGCCTTCCCTCGGGTCAGGCTGCATTTAGTGACTAACTAGTTCTATGCAGGGACATTAAGGCCCCATTCCCTTTCCCCCATTGAAACATCTCCAAAGGGCCATGCCACCTCACGGTCTCAACTGAAAGGAAGTGACTCTCCATGAGGAGTAGCAGCTACAACGAATAATCATTTGTTAAGCATTGGTGAAAGCCCTTTTTGGTAATTTCCCAGAAAATGAGAAAGTGAATAACTGTAATTACTGGGTAAAATATTTTTTAGTGAGTTAGGTAGTTTCCAATTTTTTGCTTTCAACAAAATTGCAGTAGGATCAAATTGAGCTGTCAGAGGATGGATATTAAAAATAATTTCTGATAGCTTATTATCTGATTTTTAAATGTAACTTAGAAAGAATCCCAATAACTGAGTAAATTGCTGTAATTTACATTCACAACAATTCCTTCAGTGCCTGTATATTTATATGAGTAATGTTTATTGGCTTTGTTTATAGAAATTAATAAGAATAAAATTTATGGTGAATCTGGTTTCATTTACTGTGAATCATTATTCATCCAAAAAAGAACATTTATATTTTTAAAAAGTTTCATCGACCTAAGATATATAGTTGCAAAAAATTGTATTTCTATATGGTATTTCATGAATTTTATATCACTAACAATTTTAATTATAATTTAATTCAGATTTTTTTAACAGAGTCCTATAGTCATAGGAAATGCAATAAAAATATTTCAACCAATATATTTTATTGAAGGCCTATAATAGGGGAACAATTAAAAGTGTTTAAATGTTTAAAAAATGGATAAAATCTTGTCAGGGAAATGGAATGGAAATGTAATTTAAGTGATAAATCACAGAAATAAAATGCAGCAGTAGGCCCATGCTCATGGACATTACTGGTACACCACGTTCCAACATTCTGATGTAACTGGTTAGATAGAACTGTGGAATGGCCTTTTGAAAACTCTAACCATCTTGGTTACAGCACCAACTAAGCTACAATGCTCTGAAGACTGGGACAAAATTCTCCAGAAGTTTGTATAATACCCTGATCTTGGGTTTACCCTGACTTATGGGACGTGGACAATGGCCTTTTCATTTGGTCAGGCAGAAAGGCAATAAAAACTGAACTATTAAGGGATATATATGGCACAGCTCTACAGAAATTACCATCATAATTTGGGGGTTACAGTGTGAAATTGGCTAAGATCTGGATACACTTATAAATAAAATCCTTAAACAGAAGAGTTCTTAAGTTGCTTTTCAGGAAAAGCCTCTAGAATCCACTCAAGGACAGTTTGGAAACTGCCTTTCAAGAGAGGGCATGTGTAGAAGCCCCCAGCTTACCCAGACAATGACCTTTTAACATCCTAAGTCCTTCCCCATGAGGAACATAACTTTGTACACTACCCCACAAAGAAGAGTGTGGCCAGTGAGGAGGCACGGTGACCCTTTACACTTATGCCAGAGAACTCCAATATTCTCCCTTCCCACTATCCAATCCACAAGCAAATTCTCCCGTCTCCTTTTCTATAAATCCTGTGCCCCCACCAGCTGATCAAGGTAGCATGAGCTTCTTCACGGCTTATGGTCAGCTTGCCCAATGACCATGTTTTTCTTTTTGCAAAAGTATTGGCTTCTACGCATGTAGAAGAGCAAAGCTCTTGCTTGATCTCAGCCTTGTCTAAAGAGAACCTGTGTCCATATTTAATGATGATGGGCTGGCTTTGTCACTAACCACTGAATGATACTGTAATAATGTGCCAGTATCTTTTGGTCCTCTTGGTTCAGGTATCTATTATATTGCAGTATGGTCAAACACTAACATTGTTGATAAGATTAAAATACTTATATTTATGGTCAATATATTGGAATACTAAGTCAAAAACCTCCTGTTCCTAAGTATTAGGAATATGTAAAGAACCATGGAAAAGTCTGGGGGTATACTGTGTAATAAAGGATTTGTCTGGTCTTTACTGGGAAGTAGCTTCTAAACCCTTGGAATTTCCCAAAGATCGTAATTTTGTTATTCGTGGTGGGCCCTGATAGATAACAGGCTGACTCATGGTGGGGCATTTGATAATTTCTACTAGTGAAATGACTCTGGATATAGAGCTGATCACATCAGAAGGATCCACCATGTGCTGAAAGGGTTGGGTTTTGAGCCACAATGATATCAGCCTGACCTCTGGAGGGTGGTGCTGGAAGCTGAGTTCGCCCATGTGGACAATGACACCATCACAGATGCCTTTGCAATGAAATCCCAATGCAACCCTGGTCACCAATGAGGAGTTGGCTCTCTAATTGGTTACTGTCTGCAAACTGTCATACATGATGTGGCAGGAGGTTAACATCCTGACACCTTGGGGACAGGACAACAGAACCTTCAAGTCTGGAACTCTCCTGGACCTTGGCTTCTGTATCTCTCCCTTTGGCTGGTTCTGATTTCTATCTTTAGTAACTAAACTGATAATAAAAAAATAGTGCTTTTCTGAGTTCTGTGAATTAGTCTAGTAAATTATCAAACCTAATGGGTTAATGGGAACTCCCAAACTGTTAGTGAGGGTCAGAAGTGAGAATAGCTTGAAGACCCCTGCATCTGCAGCTAGTGTCTGAGGTGATGGTTGTCTTGTGAAGGACAGTATCTTTAGCTCATGAAATTTGGCCCAAGTCTGGCTGGCTGATGTCAGAGATGGTTGCAGTGCTCAATTTCCTCCTACTAGTTCTGTTTAAGCATGCTAATAAAATGCTATATAAAATTTTTATTTCTTTCTGTGCCACTGTTGATATCTAAGGCCACAGTAATGCAAACTTAGTAGAGAAGGACTAGATTAACTCCATAATTCCCATCATATATCATTTGGAATTCTGTGAAATTAATTATGCTGAAAGTAAAGTGGAAACATTCATGCATAGGTATTATTTGAAGGAGTGAGGCTGGATTAACCCTTGAGGGACAGAAAGTTTCTTCCTGAGGTTTTTCAAAAGTAGAGGTGTTGGATGGCATCTCCTCCCAGGTTAGATAGAGGAGGCTCAAATCTCCTCTAATTACACCAGCCACATAGACCATGAATTTAATAGTGGAGAAATGATTTAAAGAGTAACAGGCATACAAGAATATTTTAATTTCTTTGCTCATTCACCAAGAACCTCAGTGTGACTCAATATTATCTTTGGATTCCATTTATACTTAGACCATATTGAAATGCTTTTTTGGAAGCTTATGAACTCAAGACTAGGTGTTTTGTTTAAATATTTGAGTTCCCTTTAGGAATAAGTGTGAGATTAAAGATAGAAAAGGAGGAGAAGTCTGGCTACCTCAAAAGATCTTCCACAATAGTTAGGGGAAGTATCTTTTTTTGGTCATTGCAAGTCATGCTTACAAAGTAGAGAAATAAGATAATACAGTAAGAGGTGGTGGAGTCTCATCCTATCTTCAGGCTATCCAATTTTTCTCTTGTTTCCATGTTCAGAATTTAGATCAAACTATGAGAGTTTCTCAATTTGACTGTCTGTGAATGGAATGGACTAAATTGTCTTCCCACTCGTTTGCTAAATTAATATGTTGGACCCTAACCCCCAATGTGACAGGGACTTTGAGTCTTTGGAGATGAGGCTTTTAGGAGGTAATTCAGCTAGAAGAAGTCATGAGGATGTGGTTGTGATTAGTGCTCTTATAAGAGATATCAGAGCTTTTCTCTGCCATATTAGCACACAGCAAAACGGCACTCACCTGAAAGCCAGGAAGTAGCCCAGGAAGGGGATTGATTGGCACCTTAATCTTACCAGTCTCTGGAGCTGTGAGAACAAATTTCTGTTGGTTAAGCTACACAGTCCATAGTCATTATAGGCACTGAAGCAGCCAAGGGAGTGATTAGGTAATTTTGCTCTTTACTAATTACCTAATCTTTACTAATATTTTATTTTATCATGACTTTGTGATGTTGGGACCCAGAAAATGACACCCCAAAGCGAACGTCTGAAAGATAGCTTCAGAAGCAAAGTTTTTCTCTCCTCTTCTCCTGCTCTCCTGCCTCTTATCCCTCATTCTCTCTTTAGGAAAGCCATAGACACTAGAATTACTGTTCCCCAAGGTAGGACATAGAAACCAGAACCCCCTTTCCCCAAAGTCAGTCATAAGAACATTACTCGAATTAATTTCTCCGACCTTTCTGTGTAGGAGCTGTTCATAGAGACATTCTCTGATCTATCTTGCTTGATGTAGGTTGTAAGATCCCCCTGCCCCATCTCTATTCCAGAAAGGGTCCTGCCCACCTTGAAGGAACGATGGCTTCAGGGAAGATGAGAAGACAGGCTGTGCTGGGTTTCCCCACACCCATCTGCTAGTTCGTACTTCTACATGGCTGCCCATGATTCATTGAACCTAAGCATAAAATGGCTAGATTTTTGGGTTTTCAGCCTGAGGAAGCCGATGTCAAAAAAAAGCATGATAAAAATTTTTAGTTTTGCTTTTCTCTTATTAGCCTGTCTTTTGTTATGGGATGTTAGTCACGATACATCATGACTGGCAGGAAGTTGATCACCCCCCTTTGTGCCCCTGTAGTGAGTGCACGTCTTTGGTCTTTACAGTTATGTTGATGAACCACTGGGGAGAATCATGTACTGCTATCTATCTACTATTCAAATTAAGGAGTTCAGCTGTGGTGTTTTTGACTCAACTAATTCTATCTTTTTTTTTTTTTTTAAAGAAAGAGGGGATAGTGAGAGAGAGAGAGAGAAAGAGAGAATCAATTTTTATTTAGTTTTTCATTTGACTTTCAATCCTCGGACACTCATTGTGTACATGGTGCTGGAATTTGAACTCACGTACTCTCACAAGCAAGGCAAGCACCATAACCACTGAGCCACTGCTCTAGCCCCTAATTCTATCTTTTTGAGGCTGAATTAAAAAATACTCTCTTTCCCACTCCTACATCTCTCTCTTTCTCTTGTAACCACAAGAGAAAATGATGATGTTATTACAAAAAGCATTTTGTGGACATGGCATGAAACCTGACCTATATCAATCCCATAGATCTTACCCTTTATTCTTTCCTTTCCTTTCTTTTTATAGTAGGGACAGAACCCAGAAGCACTTAACCCCTGAGCTACACCCTCAACCCTTTATATTTTGAGATTTTGAGACAGGGTCTTTCTGTGTTGCTGAGGGTCTTACTAAATGGCCTATGTTGGCCTAGACCTTGGGATCCTCCTGTCTCAGCCTCCAGAGTTGCTGGGATTACAGGTGCATGCCATCATGCCTGGCTCTATTCTTTTTCTTATGAAGAAGGGAATACAAAAGAGGCCACATCAACATCATGGTAACTCAACTTTGCAATGTGATGCTGTCTAGTGTGAACTAACCAGTAAAGCCCTAAATTTAAAGTTAAACAATGTTTCTCCAAGGGGTACTGGAAAGAAAGGGGATGTCGAGAATCCTTGAGCACCCCATAGAGGTCAGTCATAACATTCTCATAAATAGTTTTGTAAACTGACTTTTGTTTTTTATATAAAATTTTCTGCTGCAATTATTCTTCCACAGTCTATTCACAACTTTGGGAACCATTAAAGTAATAAAAAATAAAAAAGGGAAGTGATAAATGAAGCACCAGGCCTGAAAAGAACCATGAAGACACACTGTAATTATACACTCATTATTTTGACCTTTATTGAAAGTATCCTGTTGTGGACCTGAGTGTCCAGGTCCTGCTGATCTTGATTAGCAACTTCTTTCAAGCGTGAGGGCACAGGTGCATGAAAAGAGAAAGATGAGTCTTACACACTTTCCACTGTCCTCAGACCAAATGAATCAAAAACTCTGGGGGAGGGACCCAGGCATGAATATTTGTTTTTATATTTTTCCCACATTTTTATTGGTGCATTCATTACAGGTATACATAATGGTGGTATTTGTTGTAACATATCCCTACAAGCACATAATATAACAATGTAATGTGACCAATATCACTTCACAGGACTTCCCCCTCCTTCCCCACCTCCCACCACTTGGTTCCTCTCCCTTACGGATCTCCCTTTGATGTTTAGAAGACCCACCTCATCTTTGTTTTCCCTTTTCATCTCTAGCTTTTGCATATGAGAGAAAACATATGACCCTTGACCTTCTGAATTTGACTTATTTTGATTAACATAATGGTCTCTAATTCTACCCATTTTCCTAAAAATGACATAATTTCAGTTTATTTATGGCTGGCTAAAACTCCTTTGTGTATATAGACCACATTTTCTTTATTCATTTGTCTGTTGATGGACACCTAGACTGATTCCGTAGTTTGGCTATTATGAATAGTGCTGCTATAAACATGGGTATGCATGGATCTCTATAGTAACATGACTTTTAATTCTTCAGGGTAAATACTGAGGAGTGTCTTTTTTCTTCACAATTATTACTGTTTCCTTTGCTGTGCAGAAACTTTTTAATTTGATGCTGTCTCATTTATTAACTCTTCACATCATTTCCTGAGCTTTAGGGATCCTATTGAGAAAGATCTTGCCTGTGCCTAGAAGCTGGAGTGTTGACTTTATATTTTCTTCTAGGAGATGCATAGTTTTTGGTCTAGTTCCAAGATCTTTGATCCATTTTGTGCATTTTTGTACAGGGTGAGAGATAAGAGTCTAGTCTGATTCTTCTATATATGGATAACCAGTTGTCCCAGCACCATTTGTTAAAAAGGCTGTCTTTTCTCCAACGTAGGATTCTGGCCCTTTTGTCAAGGATCGGATGACTGTAGATGTGTGGGTTTGTCTCTGTGTCTTCTGTTCTGTACCATCAGTCTATCTGTTGGTTTTGATGCTAGTACCATGCAGTTTTTGTTACTATAGCTCTGTAGTATAATTTGAAGTTTGGTATTGTGAATGCATGAGTGTTTTGGAGGACACCTTTCATCCAAACCATAGCACATGAGTATTTTTAAAAACTTTTCAGGTGACTTAAATCTGCAGCTAAGGGGCTGGAGTGGTGGCTCAGCAGTTACAGTGCTTGCCCAGCATGAGCGAGGATGAGAATTCAAACCCCTGCATCACGTACACAATGAAGTCTTGGAGAAACGAAAGCCACATGAAAAACTAAATAAAATTGTTTGTCTCTCTCTCTCTCTCTCTCTCTCTCTCTTTCTCTCTCACTGTCCCTCTTTCTTTAAAAAAAAATTCTGCAGCTAAGCTTTAAAATCAGTGCACTAGGGCAAAGATATATTCTCCAAACCCTTAGATCTCTTTTATATTTTAATTTTGTATATTTTATTTTCCTCTTTACCACTTCCCTTAAACCTTAGGATCCCTCTAAGCTGTATTTAGTAAACCTAAGATCTTCTGGGTCTTCCATTCACTCTTTTCCTTTAATTTTTTTAAATTAAGAGTTGATTTGTTTTACAGTCATAATTACATATAAAGAAATCATATGATATGCATTTGATTGTAAACCATAGTTACCCCCACATTGCCCATATTCCAATCGCTTGATTCTCCTATATTACATCTCTAACAAATATAATTGACTATATACTTATGTATAAGATTGTGAATTTTACAGAATTGAATGATTGCATACATGATATTTGACTTCTCAGGGGGTAAAGAGTATCCTACATTTTATATTGTCTCCCTAGCTCTCCCTATTTTCCCTCACTCTTACATCCCCCTGCTTCTTCCTCCCACTTTCACCATACATGTCTATGGCTCCCCTAGATTACATATTGATATTCCCTTGATGGGTCCAATACATAAGTTTGACTACCTTTCACCCAGCCTGGGTTTAGCTCCAGCCTCCACAAATGAATGAAAACATTTGACCCTTGAGTCTGAGTTTGGCCAACTTCACTCAGCAAGATTTCTTACATTGGCATCCATTTACCTTCAAGGGCTGCAATATCATTGTTTCTAATAGTTGAGTAGAAGTCCATTGTATATGGACTTTGGATTTTGGATTCATTCATCCAGTGAGGGGCATCTGGGTTGATTCCATAATTTAATTATTATAAATTGAGCTGCTATGAACGTTGATTTTGCTGTATCACTGTAATGTGCTGATTCTAACTCCTCTAGGAAAATACCTAGAAGAGGGATAGCTGGGACTTACGGTGAATCCATCCCTAGGATTTTGAGGAATCTTCACACTGCTTTCCAGAGGGGTTGTACCAGTCTGCAGTCCCACCAATGGTATGCTAGTGTTCCTATCTCCCCACAACCTCTCCAGCATCTGTCACTGTTTATATTCTATATCATTGCCAATCTGACTGGAGTGAGGTGAAATCTTAATGTGGCTTTGATTTGCATTTCTCTGATTACTAGTGATTTAGAACACTTTCTCATGTATTTTTTAGATTGCTAAATGTCCTCTGTTAAGACGTTTCTATTAAGTCTCTGGCCCATTTATTGATTGATTTGCTAGTGTTTTTGATTTGAAGTTTGTTGAGTACTTTGTGAATTTTGGATATTAGTCCTCTGTTGGAGGAGTCAGAGGCCATTATTTTCCATTCTATGGGTTGCTTCTTGTCAATTTTGACTGATTTCTTGGCTGAACAGAAGCTTTTGAATTTAATGGCATCCCACTCATTGATTTCCTTTTGACCAACATATCATCTTTATATAAAAAGTTTTCTAAATTTTAAAATAGAGATGCTTGTCTTACTCAGATATAAAAATTTATAATTTTTTATTACAATTACTTTTTTAGGTACAAGATGTGCAGATATTACTTCCACACTTTGAATTGTCTTTTTTTCTTGCAAGTTTTTTTTTTATTAGTTGAATATGGACTTACAAACGAGGGGGAATAATTTTCAAACAATCAAGAACAAGTGTATATTCACAAAGTTCGCCAAGGCTGGTGCCATGTCATGGTTGCCCCCCTTGGGAACCTCATGGATCCATGTTTTGCCCAAAAGAATCACTGTGTTAAATGGACTTCTCGTGGAGGTCAGCGATCTCCTTCTGAGATGATTCCGCCATACTCCTTCCCTCCAGTCTCCTAAATGTCCTTCCTAATCCCTCCCCCCTCCCTGCCCCCCTCCCTATGTCTCCAGGTATCCTAGACAAGGATCCCCCTGTTTGAGTAAAAATTCATACATTTTGAGGTTATTATTAGCTTGGCCATCTAACATACTGTTTCCAGTTGTATTCTAGCTTCCACAAACGAGGGAAAACATTTGGCCCTTAAATCTCTGAGATTGGGATACTTCACTTAGCATAATTTTTTCCAACTCCATACATTTGGCTTCAAAAGCCATAATATCGTTTTCTCTAATGGCCGAGTAGTAATTCTTTCACTTTAGGAGGCTTGCTGAGAAAGTCTTTGCCTACTCCCAAATGCTGGAGTGTTGGTTCTAATTTTTCTTCTAGCACTTGTATGGTAGCTGATTTAATTCCTGGATCCATTTTGATTTGGTTTTTGTACAAGCTGAAAGAAAAACCCACAAATCTTTGAACATCTGATCTTGGATAAAGGAGGTCAAAATATAACATGGAGGAGAGATAGCCTATTCAACAAATGGTGCTGGACAAACTGGCAGGCTTTTGCAGGAAGTTAAAATTAGATCCTTATCTCTCAGCTCTATAGTATAATTTTATGTCTGGTATTGTGAAACTATCTGTTTTGTCTTTCTTGCTTAGTAATGTTTTGGTTATTCTTGATTTCTCATTGTTCCAAATGAATCTGAGAACTGCTTTTTCTGTATCTGTAAAGAATGATGTTGGTATCTTGATGAGGCTTACATTGAATCTGTATAGTGGTTTTGGCAGAATGACCATTTTAATTATATTAATTCTGCATAACCAAGAGAATGTAGTGTGTTGTCATCTTCTTAGGTCTTCTTCAATTTCTGTCTTCAATATTCAATAATTTTAGAGCACTTTCTCATGTATTCATTGGCTTGATCAATGTCCTCTGGTGAGAAGTTTCTATTTAACTCTTTGGCAAATAAGAAAGTGCTCTAAATCTCTAGTAATCAGAGAAATGCAAATGAAAACCACATTAAGATATCACCTTACGCCAGTCAGAATGGCAAAGGTGAAGAAAATAAACAATAATAGATGCTGGAGGGGTTGTGGAGAGATAGGCACACTAACACACTGTTGGTGGAGCTGCAGACTGGGACAGCCCCTCTGGAAAGCAGTGTGGAGAACCCTCAAAAAACTAGGGATGAGCCCACCATACGACCTTGCTATTCCACTCCTGGGTATCTTTCCAAGGGATTTAGAATCAGCACATTATAGTGACACAGCAATATCTATGTTCATAGCAGCGCAATTTACAATAGCTAAATCATGGAAACAACCCAGATGTCCCTCACTGGATAAATGGATCCAAAAACTGTGGTACATTTATACTATGGAATTTTATACAGCAATTAGAAACAATGATATTGCAGCCTTTGAAGGTAAATGGATGGCTATGGAAGAAATTATGCTGAGTAAAATCAGTTTAACCCAGAGAACTAATGGTCAATTGTCTCCACTCATCTGTGGAGGTTGTGACTAGACCCTGGCCAGTGAGAAAGTTGGTCTATTATCATGTGTTAAATCCAGATAAGAAGTAATGCTATAC
This sequence comes from Aplodontia rufa, assembly GCA_004027875.1. Classification (NCBI taxonomy): domain Eukaryota; kingdom Metazoa; phylum Chordata; class Mammalia; order Rodentia; family Aplodontiidae; genus Aplodontia; species Aplodontia rufa. The sequence continues at coordinate 24,348 of PVKS010000487.1, forward strand.
AACATAATCCTTTTTTAGAGATATGGGGGGAAGGGGAAGGTAGGGATAAGGGTGAGTAATTGGGGGGGCACTCCTGGGGGTAACTGTAATATCCAGAATCTATACACATTTTATATTATTTTGTTAAAAACTTGTATGGTTTTTCAAAAATAAAAAAAAATTTAAAAATTTCAATAATTTTCATTGTAGAGATAATTTACTTCCCTTGTTAGATTAATTCCCAAGTATTTTATTCTTTTGGAGGATATTGTGAATGAGATTGATTTCCTGATTTCTTCTTCTGCCTTATTATTGTTGACATACAGGAAAACTCTTGATTTATGGGTATTGATCTTGTAGCCAGCTACTTTGCTAATTCTGTTTATAAGCTCAAGCAGTTTTTCTGGTGGATTTTTTTTTTTTATCTTACAAATATAGGATCATGTTGTCAGCAAAAAGGACTAGATTGACTTCCTCTCTTCCTATCCTTATCCCTTTGATTTCCTTTTCTTTCCTAATGGCTCCAGCTAGGATTCTGAGGACTATATTGAGTAAAAATGGTGAGAGTCTTATCTTGTTTCTGAGTTTAGTGGAAATGCTTTCAACTTTTCTCCATTTAGTATTATACTAGCTGAGGATTTGGCATATATAGTCTTTACAAAGTTAAATTCATTTGATCCCTATCTTTTCTAGAGTTTTGAGCATAAATGAGTGCTATATTTTATTGAAGGTGCTTTCTGCATCAAATGAAATGATTATATGGTTTTTGTCCTTACTTCTGTTTAAGTGATGAATCACATTTATTGTTCCGCCTATGTGGAACCAGCCTTGCATCCCTGGAATTAAGCCCATTTGATCATGATGAATTATCTTCTTGATGTGTTTTTGTATGTGGTTTTCTAGAACCTTATTAATGATTTGTGCATCAATGTTCATTAGGGATAATGGTTCGTAATATTCTTTTTTTGGTGTGTCTTTGTTGGGATTTAGTATTAGAGTTATGGTTGCCTCAAAAAAAGTGTTTGGGAGAGTTCCTTCCTTTTCAATTTCTTGGAAGAGCTTAATAAAAAGAGGTGTTAACTCTTTCTCATAGGTGTGGTAAAATTCAGCCGCAAATCCACCTGGTCATGGACTTTTCTTATTTGGAAGGCTTTTAATTGTTATATGGATTTCAGTGCCTGTTATTGGGCTGCTTAGTATTTCAATATCATTCGCATAAATTTGGGGATGTTGTATGTGTCTAGAAATTTGTCCATGTGTTCCAGATTATGTAATTTGGAGGAGTATAGTTTTTCAAAATATGTTCTGATAATCCATTTTTTTATTTCTGTAGGTCTGTGGTGATTATTTTCTTTTTGTTGGAGTTTTTTTGATTTGCTTCAATTCTCTCCTTCTTTTAGTGAGATTAGCTAGGGGTGTATCAATTTTATTTATTTTACAAAAAATCAGCTCTTTGTTTTATCAATGCTTTTTACTTATATATGTTTTGTTTTTAATTTCATTGATTTCAGCTCTGATTTTATTTCCTGTCTTCTGCTGGGTTTGGGATTAGATTGTTGTTCCTTTCAAAGGGATTTGAGATGGAACATAAGCTTATTTATTTGAGATCTTTCCTCATTTTTTAATGTAGTTGCTCAGTATAAAATTTCCCCTTAAGAATGCTTTCATGCTGTCCCAAAAGTTTTGATATGCTATGTCTTCATTCTCATTCTCTTCCAAGAACTTCTTGATTTATGCCCTCAGGCCTTCTTGGATCCATTCTTCATTCAATAGTGTATTATTCAATCTTCATTTATATACGTGTTTTATGTTATGATTTTTGCTGTTAATTGCTAGGGTCATGGCATCATAGTCTGGTAGGATAAATAGAATATCTATTTTTAATATTTGCTCAGATTTTCTTTGTGAACCAGAATATGGTCTATTTTGGAGAAGGATCCATGCACTGCTGAGAAGAAGGTATACTCAGCCAATTTGGGGTGGAATATTCTATAGATGTCTGTTAAATCCATTTGATTTATGGAGTTGTTTCAAATGGACATCTCATTTATTTATTTATTTATTTTACTTTGACAATCTGTCAGTTGGTGATAAAGGAGTACTAAAGTCTCCCAGTATTATCATTTTGAGGTTCACAGTGGTTTTATGTCATGGAGTAAATTTTCCACATATTTGGGAGCGTTCTTGTTTGGAGAGTATATATTTATTATAGTTATATCTTCCTGTTGTATTATTCCCTTTCCTCGGATCTATGCCTTCTTTATCTCTTCTGATTAATTTATGTTTGAAATCTACTTTGTCAGGTATACAAATTGCAATGCCAGCTTACTTTCTTGGACTGTATGCCTGGTAGATTTTTTTTTACATCCTTTCACCCTCAATCTGTGGATGTCATTGGCTGTAAGGTGAGTCTCCTGTAAGCACAATATTGTTGAATTTTGATTTTTGATCCAATCTGCTACTCTGTGTCTTTTGATTGGTGCATTGAGAACATTCACATTCAGTGTATGGATAGTTATGTGGTTGTGATTCAGTCATTGTGATTTATTAGTGAGTTCAGTGTTTTTTGGGTGTCTTTTGATAGCGTGCACTTTTACTGCTTTCCTGTTTGTGGGTTTTGAAGAATGTTTGCTTGTTCTTCTATCTGGAGTTTATCTTTGAGGGTTCTTTGTAATGCTGGTTTTCTGTTCATGAATGCTGCAGGTTTGATCTTATCATGAAATGTTCTTATTTTCCCCTCAAATTTGAAGCTGAGTTTTGCTGGGTATAGTGTTCTTGGATGCATGTTGTGGTCATTCAGACATTGAAAGATCTCCTTCCAGGATCTTCTTGCTTCTAGAGTCTGAACTGTAAAGTAAGATGTGATCATTATTGGCTTGTTTCTGAATATGACTTTGCATTTCTCTCTTGCTGCATTTAATATTCTTTCATTGATATCCTTGTTATATATTTTGAATATGATGTATCTTGTGAACTTCTCATTTTATTAAGCCTATTGGGGGTTCTGTATGCTTTCTGGATGAGCATTTCAGACTCTATTTTGATATGGGAAATTTTTTCTTTAACTATTTCATTGAGAATGTTCTTTATATCTTTCATTTTTGTTTTGATTTCTTCCTGTATGCCACTTACTCTTATATTGTTTCTCCTGATTTCATCTCAGATGTTTTGAAAATTCTGCTCATGTCCTATGATTTTTTTTTCTCTTTTGTCAGCTGTACTCTAAAGCTTACTCAGTCTATCTTCATTGTTGGAAGTTCTTTCTTCCAGAGCTGAGGTTCTATTTTCTATAGAAGTTAGTCTACTGTTAAATTCTTCCATCATTGTTCTGCTGTGATTGACAGAAGATTTTAGCTCTGTTACTTCCTTTTTGAGTATATCTATTTCTTCATTAATAGAGCTTCTCAACTCTTGAGTTTTCTCACTTAATCCCCTCTTTAAATCTTCTTTTAGCTCATTGTTACTTTTAGTTATCAGATCATTGATAATTTGTTCTAGATTTTCATCCCATTCCCTGACCATGGGCTCCTTGCTAGGGGAGTTCTTCAACTTTGAAAAGCTTCTTCTGGATCTTTGAATTGGAGTTCCCTATGTGGAAGCAAGTCAAGTCTCTGAGTTCTTCCTTATACATCAAGGGTTGGGTCAGGCACCACCTCTCTGATGACCACTTTTTTCCAGAAAGCTATTTCTGCCTGGAGCCTTGTTTTGTTGCACCTTTTGGATCTAGGTTCTAGAACTTGGACTTGGCACCTGGTGGGGTTGCTGGGCAGCCTGCTGTGTTGTTGAAGCTAAGCAGCAGGGGTGTATCGCTGGGTCCTAGGGTCCCATAGGTGTGTGACAGCCAGAATGGGCCAACCTATGTGTTGTGCTGGGATCTGGGATCCTTGGTGGTGGGATGGGCCCAATATATCTGACCCTGGCAGGTGTGTGTGTGAGCTGGGTTTTTGGTCCTTGGAGGTTCACCTGCTCTGGTGCACCTGCTGCAGTGGGACTGGAGTTCTGGGGATGCACAGGTGTGGGGTGGATTCTGTTTAGGCTTTTTCTTGCTCATTAAAATGAAGTGAATTCTTGGCCTGAGATCTCTATCTAGTTGTTCCTCTTTCGGTCTTTGTTGTTGGATTGGGAGTTTTGTCCCGTCCTTACTTGAGTTGGGGTGTTGTCAGGAAAGTTGAGTTCAGAAGTCAGTCCCTTGATCTGTGAACTGTTAGTGTCCCTTAAAATTTCCAGCTCCTCATGAGCTAATAGAAGATCATCAATATGTATGACCAATGCATACAATAAATGGTATTAAATTGGTTATTTACTACTGACTATATCACAGTGTTAAATTCCACCTATGAAACAAATGGTAGTGTTAGTCATTACTTTTGGTGACAGTAGTATTTAACATCACCTGTGTCAGGCTTCAAAGCACACAATAGTTATTGAGTTTGGCGTTCATGGTGGTAATGGTTACACAGCATTAATGATGAGGGTGGGTAAATGGTATAAACAAATTAGAAGTCTGAGAGAGAAGGGAATGTAAGAGGAAGTTAGAAAGGAGGTTGTATTATCTGAGCTTGAACAGAGAGAAAGTAGAGGAGGTGAAGGATTTGCTAGAGAGAAGAAAAAACAAAACAAACAAACAAACAAAAAACCCAGAGGAAGAAGAGGCAAAGGTAGCAAAACAGATGAATGGTGAAAGAGATATTAATAGGATTTGGGTGATAACATAAGAAAGGGTAGAAGCAAGCACAGGAAAATTTTGCAGGTGGAGCAAAATACAAATCAAATACTAAATGAACTGACAAAATCCAACCCCTCAGCAGGCAGGACAAGGATAGACATTTACATTGAAGAAAACGGTCAGGAATGAAGGGAGTATAGAGAGAAGGAACAAAAGGGAAACAGAGAGAAGAAGACAAAAATAAAAAAAAAAAACCCAGGAAAAGACAACTGAAAACCCCCTGACAAAGACAAAAAACAAAACAAAACAAAACAAAACACAAAATAAAAGAAGAAAAAAAATAGCTAGTATTTTTATAAGTCCATGAACCAATCAACTTCTCCAGTTGGCACTCAAGTAATGTCAAAAACATTTAAAAAAAGAAAAAAATTCTTAGTGAAAACTTGGAACTATGATCATGAGGTTGTTTCTCTACACATTGGAAGCAGATGTTCACTGTCTGCCTGAGTTTTGTTAGCAGGGGGTCTCAGTCTGGAATTATGTGATCTCAAGTAGAGGACTGGATGTCCTCAGACTCCTGGGCTTTCTGGTGGGAGACTTCTGTGAAGAGATCAGATTAAGAAATGCCCTGAGGGCTGGTCTTCACCAGCTGCCCTGGGGATCTGAAACTCAGGAATCTTAAGGCTTTTATGCACAGGGGGTTGATTGATATACTTTCAATGTTCTCTCTGCTCTTTGAGCTCCCAATCCCTCCAGGATTTTTGAGCTCAGACTGAGGTCTCTTAGTGCTTCTGTCCCACTTTAGTTTATCATGTGAGCCTTCTGGCTGGGGGTGGTGGTGGACAGGGCTGAGTGAGGCTTCTCTGTACTCCACAAACCTAAATCCCCCTGAGCTAAGTGAGGACTGGGCCTGTCTCATGCCTCCTCTTCCTGGTTCAGCCTCTGAACTGTGGCTGGCTCCTGGTGCAGTTGTGGAGTAGCCTGCTCTGAACTGCTGACTCACTGCTATTGGGCCATCTATTCCAAAAGACTACCGATTTTCACTTTTGCAGACATTGTTCTCCACTTATGCAGTGGAGGTGCAGTAGCGGTGTCTCTAGTTGAGCCCAATGAATGGTTCCTTATAGAACTATGCTTCTCTTCGGCAGATTGGATCACATGCTATGGTTCAACTCCTCCCCCCACTCCATTGCTGGTTGGGAGCAATGGCAGTCACGGCTGCAGCTGCTATGTCCTGGCTGAGATGGATATAATAATCCCTCTTTTCCACTTGCTGCACCCAAATCTCTGATCCTCCAAAAATCTCCCCTAACTAGCACTGTATTCCATTGATGATTTTCCCCAAACCACACCTCATAGCAATGGAGCTGTCCTGGAGTTTCCTTATCTGGTCATGGAGCCAAACGAGAAGAGAAGCAGTCTTCCTGCGGCTTGCCATCTTGGAATCCCTGAATGGACAATTTTAGCCTCACATTGGGTCAGGTGCAGGATGTCCTCAGAGGTTAGCAAAGACCTTATTCTTTATGTCTAGGCCAACTCAGCAGCATTCACAAGTTCTCTTGTAGCAGCTAGTGCATCTTGGTTTTAGTATGCCCCACAATGAACGTACTATGCATCTACCCCTGCCAGTGTGCTGCTCTTCCTCCAGTGTTCTTCATCTTGAAGAAGGACTCCATCATGCATACAGCCACCCAGGCCAAATGCTCATCCTTGACTTTGTTTTCCTCCCTATCCTTCAGCCATCTAATTAATCATTTTGCTAACTCTATTTCCTCAAGGATTGTCCACTGGGCTGGAGAGGTGGCTCAGTGGTTATGGCATTTGCCTGGCATGTGCGAGTGCATCAGTTTAAACCCCAACACCACATACACAATGAAGTCTTGGAGCAATGAAAGCAAAGTGAAAAACTAAATAAAATTGATCTCTCTCTCTCTCACTATCCTTCTTTCTTTTCTAAAAAAAATATTATCCACTCTTTCCTCAGTGGCCATCTCTTCCTTTCTGTCTGCCTTCCTCCTTGTTTGCTATTCTCTCATTCATCTTTTATTGATGGTGTTAAAGCAATCCTTCTAAAACTTGTTATCATGTTATATTCTTACTTTAAAAAAAAAGCTTCTAACAGCTTTCCATTGCTATTAGCATGAGCTCCAACTTCGCAACAGGCCCATAAGACAGTCTGTGACTGGCCCACACCTGCCTCTGCAGTCTCATCTCTGACCTCTCCCACTCCCATCATCATGAATTTGGTTTTGCTTCTTCAAAGGGCCTCATGAGGGGGTGGAGCAGTGGTTCAGTGGTTGGAGCACTTTCCTGGCATTAGCAAGGACTTAGGTTCCAATCCTAGCACCACATACACAACTAAACATCAGATGAAACAAAGGCCAGATAAAAGGTAAACTTATTTTTTCTTGCTCTCTTAAAAAATACAAAAGAGACCTCATGATTTTTCCCATCTGAATCTTTTTATATGCTTTTCTGTTTATTTGAACACCCTTTCCAATTGATTAAAAGGTACCCAATTCTGTGAGGGAGGAGGCATTTGGCCCCATTACCAATGTAAACTTTGGGAGAGTTTATCTTCTTCTGAGGCCAGGTTTGATGGGGAATGAGAGGATGCAGCAGTCAAGGCATTAGCTTCCCTGGGAAAAAGGTCAGAAGGGACACTGTAGAAATGGGGAAAGGGTCTAGAAATGGAGATCTTACACTTGTAGGCAAAGCAGAGCTTCCCCCAAGGCTTCCAAGTTCTTGTCCTAGACTCTAAACTGGGTAATGCTTGCAGGGATGAGATAGAAGAGAGAAAGAGAGAGAGAGAGAGAGAGAGAGAGAGAGAGAGAGAAGATATGAATACTTGAAGAATAGAAGACCCAGAGAGAGACCCACACAGACAGGTTGTTGAGTTGGTGATTGTATGTGTATGGGGGAAGCAGCAGGGAACAAGGGCTGCAAAGTCTAACTATTATTTTTTATGCATACTTTATCTTAAATGACCACCAAGATCTGAGAGAAAGAAGATTTTTGAGTCTTTTTGTCTTTTACTTCATCATATGTTTTAAAAAATGGATTAAAATATTTCACATGACAGAAATTGAACACTACCAATGTAGTAGAATCCATGCTAGTCATCATGCAAAGTTAAAATCATATCAGGAGGAGTGTGTTGACAGCCATCTAAAGTAATACAGGAAAGAAAAGGCCCCTTTATAGATTTGGGAAGTAACACATTCTACAAGTATATGTCATTTCTCTCTGTCTGGACACACACATGGGTGGGGTGGGGCAGAGAAAGAGAGAAGGAGAGAGAGGGAGAACCCTATGCAAAGGTATTCAGAACAACCTGTGTTACACAGTACATAGTAACTCATCGTGAACACATATCATTGGGGCAGCTGGGGTCCCCTTGACCCTTCTGGGAAGCTCTAAGTGCTCCCCAGTCATTTACCAGCTCCAGAGCTTAAGTTTCCATGGTCATTTCTGGCTCAAAACTCTTGCTTCCTAGAGTTAGCTGTAGTCATGAATGGCCCATCTCTAGAAGCACTTTCCCTCTTTATGACCATACCGTATCAGATGTAGTACTTGGCCCTAAGACATAATGAATAAATAAACCATTTCTTTTGGAATTTTTTGTTTCTTTTTTGGTGCTAGTATTACAACTCCTAAAATTATGGACAATTTTATTTTGCCAAATGCACTGCTTTCATAGTTTACTGAGTCTTATAATTCAAATATTTAGTCTTTATTCACTCATATATAGACATTTACAAGATCTGGAGGAAAAAGAAGTGTTTTTTACAGGTCTGGTAAAAACAAATTATGCTCTCCTTCTCCCCTGCCCTCCAAATTTTGTCAGTGCACTGATGTAATTTGGAGGTTGCGAGTGGCTGCACCCAGTTCTAGAAAACTAAGTACTCACTTTGTTGAGCCTACTCTGAGGACACAGTGACATGGTTAGAATTGTTGTGGAGTAGAAGGGGACAAAACCAATGTGAAGAGTGAAGAGGGGAGTGCACAGTCACCTCAGCGGGAGCCAGCAGAGAGATGAGGACGGGGCTGTGGGGCGAGCGGGCAGATCCTGGAATATGAGGTCAAGGGAGAAAAGGACAGAGACACCACTGCCACAATGGTGGGTGAGGTGAGAGGGGGCTGGTGAGAGAAAGGGAGTGCCCTGAGGAAGCCCTGATGGGCTTTTCCATATTTGGGGGATGGCTAGATGCTCATTTATTTTCAGAACTTCCCTAATGAGGGATGCATCTTTGGTGTCTGTGGCTGTGGTATCTAATTGCCACCAGCCATAACACAGCAGAAATTTATTGAAGTTATTTTGGTGGGAACTTTGACATGGATTTTGCTGGGCTAAAACCAAGGTGTCGGTGGGGTGCACACCTTCTGAAGACTCTGGGGGAGTCCTTTGCTTTCCTAGCTTCTGGAGGCTCCCGTGCCTTGCTGCATCTGTAGAGCCAGCTTCCCTCTGACAGTTCTTCCATCTCCCCCTGGAAATTCTCTCTGCTTTCAGGGACTCCCTGGTTAGTACCTCGTGTTTCTTTAATTACATCTGCAAAATCCCTTTGCCACAGAAGATAAGCTGCTATTCTGCCCACCGCAGGTAATGCCTGCTCTGGCTTCAGTTCTACTCTTCTAATCCCAACAGAACTGGGTACACTAGCCCAGAGAGCTGTTCTGTTCCCGTTTCTTATTGAATTCAGTGTCAAGGAAGGTCCTGCTGTTATCTATGTCTCTCCTGCCCTGTCTAAAAGCAGGGAGTCTCTAAATACCTGAGAAGTCAAGTCCTGTCTTGGTTCCTTGGTGTTTGGAAGGGGGATCACAAAGCACAGCTGCCTGTGACAGTGGATGAGCATTTTCTTAAATTTATTTTTTTATTAAGAAATTGAGTTATTGTAAATCATTAATGCATATAAACTAACAATGATATGCATATGTTCTTTTTTAACAAAAATATAATATATATATATATTCTGAAAATTAGATTTACCCCCAAGAGCCCCTCCCAATTATCCACCCTTATCCCTCCCTTCCCCTTCCCAAAACATCTCTAAAAATGTATTAGGTTGTATGACATAACTCCTTATCCAGATTTAAAACATGATAATAGACCTCCTTTCTCAATGGCCAGGGTCTAGCTCCAGCCTCCACAGATGAGTGGAGACATTCGACCCTTGGTTCTCTGGGTTATGCTGATTTTACTCAGCATAATTTCTTCCATAGCCATCCATTTACCTTCAAAGGCTGAAATATCATTGTTTCTAATTGCTGTGTAAAATTCCATGGTATATATGTATCACAGTTTTTGGATCCATTCATCCCCTGAGGGACATCTGGGTTGTTTCCATAATTTAGCTATAGTGGATGAGTATTTTGACCATGCTCATTTTTTCAACAGGGAAGCCTGCAGTGCTATGCAGTCAAAACTCTCAGGCTGTATTACATAGTCATGCAGCGCTGAATGATATTTTGGTCAACAACAGACTGTGTGATGGATGGAGGTCCCAAAGAATGTTGCTTGATGATGTCATAGCCATCTAAGGCTGTGTAGGTACCCTCTGTGATGGTCACTCAATAGCCTCACCACATTTCTCAGGAACATGAGCAATGCTTGACTGTATTTAAAGTTAGGCAAATGTGATTCACAGAAAAGGGGGCTTATTGGGGCTGGAGTGGTAGCTCAGCAGTAGAGCACTTGCCTGGCATGTGTGAGGACTGAGATTCAATCCCCATACACAAGTATGTGTTAGAAAAACAAAAACTAGATGAAAATCTAAATAAAGTTGATTCTCTCGTTCACTTTCCCTCTCTCTTTCAAAACAAAAGAAAAGAAAAGGGGGCTTATTGTGAGATTGTAAGCAACACATATTGTAAAACCTAGAATTCTGAGTGCTATTTTAACACCTTTGAGCTTGATGGGACCCCAGAGGCTTGGCCATGAGCTCCTAGTCCTTGCCAGATGGCTCTCCACCTGGCTATTCCTCCATTAGCCAGACCAGCTCCACCCTACCTGCTCTGTAGCCCTGTGAGCCAGCCCAAAAGCATGGAGGGTCGCCCCTTGTCACAACTCAGCCTTCCTCCACAGCCCTGCTGCTCTCCTTGCTCCCCAGCACAGTCCTGTGTGCTTCCGGCCTCTTTCGGATGGATGGCATGCACATAGCCACTTGGTACTATTCCTAGCTAGAGAATCCCTTCCCTACCACCTGGTGCACGAGAAGGGATCAGGACTCAGGTCATCCTTTGGGAAAAGACTAATTATGCTCCCGGTCCCTTCCTGTGGGCTGTAGGCACAGCCTTCCTCAGGCAAAAGGGAAAAAAGAATACAGATTAGATCAGAGGCTATCAAGATTTTTCCAGTGGGTTCCAGTAACACTGCTGAAATGTGGCAGAGGACTGAACCTAAGGAAATTGGCTTTACAGGAAATTCATTAGCTTCCTGGGTATAATGTGACCTTCTGACACTAAGTTAATAAAAACGGACTGTGTGGGGAGGGAGAGGAACTTGGCGAGACGAAGCCCATTCCATCTCACTTCGCAATGTTTTCTTGTCTTGACTTTTACAGAAATAGGAAGATTGATGTCTAGAATCCAGTAGAAAAGGACAGGAAATTTAGTAGCAGAAAACAGACAAAGGGTATGACTAGGCAATTGGCAGAAATTCAGTGAGAAAAATCCTGATGGCTAATAATATTTGAAGAGATGCTAAATCTCACTAGGAGTCAGGGGAATGCAGATTAAAGTAACGATGTGCCTTACTCTCATCATTTGGCAGGCACTAGAAAGCAGTGGGAGGTGTGGAGACTGGGGTGCCCATGTGCTGTGGGGACCGTGGGGACTGCTGCAAGCTGACCTGGTGAGTGACAGCAGCAGCCCTGTGCTCTGTGACTGGCACTGTTGTTCCTAGGGAAATCCCAGGGAGGTCCTCAAGGAGGGTGTTCGGATAAGCAGCGTTTCTGGTGCTTGTTTTCTGTGGTGCTGAGGATTGAACCTTGTGCATGCTGGGCAAGCACTCCACCACGGAGCTACAGGCCCAGCTCCAAGTGGGCAATGAACTGGAAGCTAACTACACCACTGCTGATTGCCAAGGCAACGGATAAATAAAACGCGACGAGGTGATCAGATTATCCACATGAGCCAAAAAAGGTGATTTAAATGTGCACTTAACAATAAGGCCAAATCTCAAAAAACATAATATTAAAGAAAAACAAGATTAAGGAACAGGGTAACAGTTACAGATAATCCCTTTTATTCAAATGAAAACTCACAAACTAAATGTGCTGTTGCTGCCCAGGCGTCCCTGGGCAGTGGTAGAGGCTGGAGGCGATCCGGTTCGGATGGTCCCCGCCGGGGGCCGAATCAGGAGATGAGTGCTGACAGCTGGAACCCGGGTCCCCCTCGTCCGGGGACCCCTTCCCTCCCAGCCGGGGAAACGAGTCAACCACATGCAGAGGATGGCAGCCCAGAATCCGTTTATTACTAAGGCACACAGGTTTTTATAGGGAGGGGAGACAGTCAAGGAATCAATAATCCTTCTAAGGGAGTTGCCAGGGGTTATGCAGATTTCAAGTACAGACAAACAACTAGGGAACAGCCTGTGGTTAGCACATTCCAACCCACCCTAATCTTCTTTTTGCATAACAATTAGTAAGCTTAACAAAGCACAACCTAGCAGCCCTTCCTGAAGGAACTTATGGAAATAGTAGTAACAAGATCACTCTAGGGCAGCTGATGAAATGGAGTGAAGGTCAGACCCCAACACATGCCACCTGCTTAAAATGCACATATCTCTAAGTAAATGTATAAAAGGTGAATGGGTAAGAGACTATTTGCCTAAGAAGCAGGGAAGAGACTGTGGGTGGGGATGAATATAAAAAAGTAATGAAGGGAGATATAACAAATGAAGGTTCTCACCTTGACAGGTAGCAACAGTGTGGTGCAAAGTGGGGTTGTGATCAACTCGGTTCTGTGTAGTTGATTCCAAAGGAGTAAACAAGAAAGGGAGGAAGGAACTTGGGGCCAGGTTATGGGGACTGACTCTAGCGCGGCGGGTTTCCAACCACTGAGCGGTTCTCTTGCAGCCACTTTTGCCCCTCTCCTAGGGAGAACAGAGAGACACTGACGGCCTCCTGAGCTGGCAGAAAGGACTTGGAGTGGAAGAGACATGTACCTTTCAGTTCTGGTGTAAGTGGGTTGGTAATCTTTGGTAGCTTGCAAGACGTGATCTCTCTTAGGGATAATATCATCTGCTCTACCTACCCAACAGGGTCTTCTGTGATGAAAAAAATGTGGTGGAAAAATTGAAAGCTTTTCATAAGTCAGATGACTGATCTATTGTGACACTGTGGGTGGACAGATGATTCTAGTACAGAGGAGGGCAGAATTAAGTTTTCCTATGCCCCTGAACTTACCTGGTTTTAGTCCCCTAACAGACAGAGAGAGCAAAACCCAAATCCATAGAGTTTCTTTTAACTGCCCTCTCATCCTGGCTTCTTTGCTTCCTTCTGAATGTTAAACATCAATGCTGTTAATGTCATCAACAGTGCAATCCTTGAGTGAGTAAGTTTCTCCTGGGATGAAGGCATGCATAGTTTCTCAGCAAGCTGGGCATGTAAGGTACTGGGGATAAATTACTGAAGGAAGGAAGAAAGGGAGATTGCATTCTTTTTTTCTTCTTCTTCTTTTTTTTTAGAGAGAGGGATAGTCGTGGGGGGCGGAGAATCAAGAGAATCAATTTTATTTAGTTTTTCATGTGGCTTTCATTGCTGACACTTTATTGTTTATGTAGTGCTGGGGTTCGAATCCGCATACTTGCCCATTCCAGGGAAGTGCTGTAACCACTGAGCCACTGCTCCAGCTCCAAGGGAAGCTGGATTCTTGAGTGCAGGTACTGATATCTGAGACATGGTATAATTATGCAATAGTCCAGTGTGGTCACAAACAGCATCCTTATCTCAGATGAGTCAAAAGTCTCACGGAGGCTTAAAATGTTCTTAGTGACCATCAGTGTCATACATTTGAATCTGATTGATGCCACAGACTGTCATTCTGTCCTACACCTCCAGGGATCATGGGAGTGACTAGTACCTGTTTCCTTCTCCAGCACTTGCCCTGGCATTTCAGATAAGAAATCTGAGGTCCTTGAGTTAACTACTGTTTTGTCCTTCCTATGTCACATACTTAGGTGATAGCAAAACTGAGCTTGGAACTGGATTGCACTGAATAACATCTTCTATTTGATGCTTCTATGGTTGCAAAATTAGGTTACATATAATCTATTTCTGGTAAGAATTATTTTTCCTAACTCTTTTCTTTCTTTTATTTCACTTTGAGACTTTTCTTGAAGTCTTCCTGTCTAGCTCACCTATCCTCATTTCTTGTTCTTGACAGCCTGCACCATTTTGTGACTGATCCTCAGACAGCACCCATGGCTGGGAATTCCAAGGCTCTCAGTCCACAGACGTAACTGGGGACCTGAGTCTGGGTTGAAGGAACTGTCAGGAAGATGCTTCTCACAGAGTAACCCATAGGTGGAATTGGTTCTCCAGAAAGACGATGAGCCCTGACCACTGAATTAGTTGAAACTGAGCCTGAGAGCCACCTGGTGAAACATCCAAGGTGACTGAAATCTAAGAAGGGGCAGGGGATGGCTGATCAGCCTATCTATATGACTTATAATAAAAATTTAAATTATAGGAAAGAAATGGCTCTTCAGCAGAAACACAAATGTATCAGCAGTGCCTGCAAGTCCCTAGAAGCCATTATGGATTTTATGTAAATCTTGTTTCTTTTAAAGTGCGTCAGAGCTGGGCATGGTGACACATGCATATAATCCCAGCAGCTTAGGAAGCTGAGGCAGGAGGATTGCAAGTTCAAAGTCAGCCTCAGCAACTTGGTGAGGCCCTAAGTGACTTAGCAAGACCCTGTCTCAAAATAAAAAATAAAAAAAAAGGTTGGGGATGCATCTCAGTGGTTAACCACCTTGGGCTCAATCCCCAGTGCTAAAACAAGAAAAGAAAAAGAAAAAAGTATATCCGACTCTGGATGATTGCTTTGGGCCTCTGTGCCTTAAGTCTATAGGTTCTACTGCTAGAAAAGGTGTGAAGCTGTTCATGCCGTTCTCTTTCCCTTAATCCAGGTTCTTTCTGGATTCCATGATATTTTTAGTTACTGTGTAAGTCTGCTGGCCTCCTTCGTCGTAGATGAGATAGAGACGACTGGGGAGATGAAGTAGCTTTTTACCAGAGGACAATGTGAGGAGAGTCTGGGAAAGAGGAAGTGGGTGTGAGATAAGCTGTCCATTCTCAGGGAGGACAGGTGACTATAGACAGGGAGGCCAGATGGAGGTTGCAGAGGGATAAACGCAGAACATTCCTTAGCTGGTGGGGAAAGGCAAAGGACAGGGACAGCTGTATGCATCAGGAAAGGTTGACTTGGGGTTTGCTGTTGTGCCTGGGAACTGGCTACAGGTCAGCGGACTTGCCAGTAGTGAAATCTGTAAGAGTGAACCGGATTGCAGCAGACCGACTTGGAGTGGCTGAACTTGAGCCTGAGCAGCTATTTGTGGAGGACGTTGGTGGGAATGATGATTGGTGGGTGGATTCTAATGGACTAAGTTGTAAAAAGCTCTTTCTCAACCTGGGGTGACATGATCCTCTGCTTCTAAATGCAGAAGTTAAAAAGGGAGATTGAATAATGAGGCCCTCGAAAGCCCTGTTCTCATTAAAGAAATGCGAAACGCCTCACCCTCTGCCTTCTTCTCAATGAAAGCTTTCTGGGAAAGATGCACAGAGCCACAAGGGCTAGAGCACATTCTTAATCACTAGATTTCAGCATCTAGACCCTGAAATTCCTTCAGGAGGAGGCGCTTCCCCAGCTTTCTCTACCGCCCATTCTCTTCTTCCCTTCTAACCAGAAGCCCTTGAAAGCTTTTCTGCGCCATCATCTCCAGTGCCGACTGAGTACAAATGTGGGTTTTGCTGAAGATAGTTTGAGATCTTTTTCCTTACAAATTGTTCCACAAAAATCAATGAAACATACTTTGGGGGTGCGACCCAAGTTTGCACAGCACAGACCTCATTTCCGATCCTAGCTCCCCTCGATGAGGGCTGTTTCTGCTCAGGGTTGTTACGCCTGCCATTTCTTCTCTCTAAATCTCTGCCTGAATCTTCCCTTCATGTTGCAGAAGTCCATTTCCTCCCTAGCTTCCCATCCTTCCTCGTTTTTCTCCTCGTTCTTGTAATCACCTGCCACAGTATTTGGCTGTTTTCTGAATACTCTTTTGCTGCCTGTCTCCCCATTATGGGTACCTGGCATGGAGCAGGTACTTAATAAATATTTAGTAAATTGGTGAATAAATTAGCGGAATAGCAACTTCGGGCAACCTGGGCAATTTCACCAAGGTTATCTCTCCCTTTATTTCTATTAAAAAAGGTAATTAAATTTCCCTCAAGGGTTTGCAGTGAAGATTAGATGATACTCTAGCTACACACCTAGTCCAGTTCCTGCCACATCGAAAGTTTTTGGAAGTTCCGGCTTTCTTTTTCTGCTGAGAAAGAACTCCTTCATTGCTCACCTGATGAGTGCTTGGGGATCCGTACCACTATGTGGCATTTAAGTTGGTATCTAATATCAAAAGACGGAAGAAGATCTCACATGTTAGGGCCATTGGCAAACTTGGTATCCCGTCAAAGAATATTTTGTAAGACCTGGTGGATGGAAGAAAGCTCAGCAGTCTCTGGCTTTCCGATTGCCAGCTGTCATGGACAGGGCGAGAGGCGTGTGGGGAGGTGTCGCTTTCCAGGTAACCAGCCGCAGAGCGGGCTGGACCCCAGGTGTGTGAGCCTGGGCTTGTGCTCTGACCTCCCACACTCCACTTGCCACCAAACACAGTTGGTTCAAATCGGTTTCAGAATCTAGAGGCTCAACAGGTGGAAAATGTTAATCACTCTGGTTTCAGATTCTTGTCTGTCCTCTGCAGGTTACGTAGCTTCTGACACTCCAGTTATAAACATCTCAGCTTTTGTCAGACATCAAATGCAGAGACACCTGAAGACATTTTTTTCTTCCTTGTTAAATTAGATGATCTCTTCAATTTTTTCTTTGTTTCTAGGCCTAAAACTACATTGTAGAAAATAAATTTAAAAGAAGATGTATAAAAAGTAAGGGGAAAATATGCAAAATGAAAATAACGGAACAAAATGCTGGAAACTCTGTAGGATCCTCATCAAAGGCAGCATCAAATCAGAGAATAAGTCTGAAAGTATCACCACCAATCAGTAAATGTGAAAAGCTGAGGTGAAGTTATGAATAGGACTTGAAAGTGTGGTAGAAAATACGTTCAGTAATTTAAAAAACATGGTTTAAAGTCTCACTTTCAGTTTTTAGACATGGGTAATCTAAGAAATTTAATTTCTTCTGTAATAAAAGCTTTACAGGATTTCAAGTTAGACATGTTTTATACTGTCAGCTTTACAGAAAGATGAGAACCAGCCTATATGTTAAGCGACAGTCCCCACCCATCTCATTCTAGGTGGATCTTGGCAGACTTTTGGGGGTGACTCTGGATGAGAGTCAAATGATCCTGGATGAGGATCAAATGCAAAGCACACTGTTAATTTATATGCATTTGTGCATATACAACAACTCAACTCGTTAATAAAAACAAAACAAAACAAAACAAAATCCCCCTAGTTTTAAAAAGCTCGTTCTTAGGGAATGAGCTAAATCTTTGTCAACTTGGCATCTGGTAATGTTGCTGGTTCAAGTATTCTCAAAGAACAACCTAGGTCATTAGCATCTTCCTCCCTTCCTTTCCTTTTCCGTGTCCCCTCCACATCCCCTTCCTCTTTCCTTCTCTTATGTCTCCCTTTTCCTCCTTCTCTCCTCCTTCACGCCCCCTCCTCCCACCCCATGTCACTCTTCCTTCTAATTCCCAGACTTGTCTCATTGCCTCTCCCCATCCCTCTTTCTTTCCTTTTGTTGGCCCAAGTGAATATGAAAAAAAAAATCATACAAATAAGGTTCTTAATGTCTCAGAAAAATAGTAATGCTTTTAATTTAAAACATGCTATATTTTTATTAGAAATGGAAGTGATATTAGATATAATTTGTCACACAAATGCCTCTAAACTTAGGATGGGATTATATCCTAATAAACTCATCATAAATAGAAAATAAGTAAAAAATTCATTTAACACATGTAACCCTCTGTATGTCACAGCTTGCTAAGATAGTGCATGTCAGTGTTGGCTGCTGGGCCCGGGATCGGTGGGTGACTGGGAGCTGAGCTCACTGACAAGGCTCTGTGGCTCCAGAGAGCTTTGTGCCACACAGCCGTCACCCAGGAAAAGGTCTGAATTCAAAACTTGGAGAACAACTTCTACTGAGTGTGTCCAGCCTTTGCACCATCATAAAGTTAAAAAATTTCAAGTTGAGCAATTATTATAAGTCAGAGACTGTTTACACGTGGTGGTTAGGGTCCTGAGTCTTTCCTTCAGCCCACATTCTTTACCATGTGACTGTGAAGTTCTACTCCTTAAAAAGGTGCAACCGATTCCCTCCCTTTGACTTTGTTTTGGCCAATAGAATGGGGTGATGGGGACCTAGGTGATTGCTCTGAGTGTGGTCCCCCATATTCGTATGTTGTCAGCCATAGTATTCAGAGGCGGGCCTACACAAGGTGATCCAGGCAGGCAGGAACGCCCCTGGATGGCTACACAGGGCTTGAGGACTCTAGCTACCCCATTCCATCCCTCTGCCTGCGAAGCTGCATTCCTCCCCTCTGGAGGATGCATGGTTGAAGAAGCCCTCTTGGAAGCAGAGACTGAATGTGGCATTGCTGGATCTGAACTCCCCGTCTCCAGATCTGTAAGAAGTGAATGGATGCCATTCATACGTCATCCAGGCTAAGGTGTTTGTCCCGGCAGCAGAAACAGACTGCAGGGAGGTCTTCCATGCTTCTGCCTTGCCCCCTCACACCTGTCATTGCTAGGAGAAAACTCTCCTGCTGGTCTCTCGCAGGGAAATACTGGGAAGCAGTACCAGGCCTCAGGCAGCAGATCCCCAATGAATACTCGAAGCTGTAAGCTGATAAATGCCTGTTGTGCAAGACTGAGGTTGCGTGGTTATCACACATTAGCACAGCAACAGGAAATTGATAGCCTAACCCCATGTCTATTTGGAGCAGGGAAGTCGAAGGATACAAGTGAGTTTATGCCGGAACTGGAGCTGAGATTCAGAACTTCAGATAGCGTAATCTGTGCTGGTGAATAAGTCACTCCTTCTTGGGGAGTGAATTTGCATACTCCTGAAACTCTTCAGTTAACATTTTTCCCCTTAACTTCTGTTAATGCCTCATTGTTTATGTCTTTTAATTAGTGCCAATTTATCATTTTAGTCATCAATTGACTAACTTATGGTAAAATGCAGGAAAACACAGGCAGTATTAATAAGATTTATCAGTCTTGCAGTGGTGAGTGTGTGTGTGTGTGTGTGCGTGTGTGTGCCTCTGTGGTAGCGAGCTAAGAAAACTTGTTAACAATAGCTCCTGTCAGTTGAGCAATTATTCTGATTACTATGTCAGGTACTGTGATAGATTTTTATCACTATCTCATCATTTTACACAGGAACTATGGTTTAAATCTTTGTTTTCTCTCTAGAATTCATGTTGAAACTTTATCCCCAGTAGAAGTGTGACCCTTGGGCTCTGCCTGGACTGAGCTGGAGCTCTGATAGCAGGGCTGGAGGGAATGAGCTGGACTCCTCTTTCCCTTTCCATCCCTCTCACCATGTGAGAATGCACTGCTTACACCCCCACGCCTCACCTTGAGGACAGTTAAGAGCATCAGTTGGGAAGCAGAAAACAGCGCTCACCAAACACCAAACCTGTTGACATTTTGGACTTCTCAACTTCTATCACCCAAGACCTACATTTCTATTGTTTATAAATCTTTGGTATCTTGTTGTAGCAGAACAAAATGGACTAAGATGTCAAGAGTAGTCACTTTGGCCTGTGTCATCTGTAATTGGTGCCATATTCTTCAAGCACCACACGCTCACACTCAGCAAAAAGTCAGCTTCACTCAAGAATGTCTTTATGAGGCAGCAAGAATCAATCTTATTAAATTTTGACTCTATGAGTTTACATCTTTTTTTTTAAGAGAGAGAGGGACATGAGAGAGAGAGAGAGAGAGAAAGAATCAATTAGTTTTTCATGTGGCCTTTGTTGCTCCAACACTTAGTTGTGTGCATGGTGCTAGGGTTTGAATCCGGGTCCTCACACATGCCAGCACCGCAACCACTGAGCTGTCTCCAGCCCCAAGTTTACAGCTTTTAATAAATATATTCCCATTGGTCATTTCTGTCTTTTCTTAAAGAAGTGTCCACGCAGATATTTTGCTCAATTTAAAGTCAGGTTGTTTGCTGTCTTGGTTTGAGTTGTTTGAGTTCCTTACATACTCTGGATATTAACTCCTTCTCAGATGCATAGTTTGCAAGTATTTTCTGTCTTTCTGTATGTTATCTCTTCACCCTATTGTTTCTTTTGCCACACAGAAGCTTTTTATGGAAATTTGGGGATAATTTCTGATTTTTATGATTTTTGATGAAGCTTTCATTCCACCATAAGTATGAAATTTGAGATTCGGTGACATCTGGAAGACAAAGACTCGAGGAGTTGCACCTGTGTGAGAAAGGGTGGCTTTTGTTTCTCTGGTGAATTCCTCTGTGGATGTTAGGTGATGTGGGAGGTGGAGACTGCTGGAAACACCCAACGCAGTCAGTAGCCAGCAGCCTCTGAGCACAGAACCTGCACTTCTAGATCGCACGGATACCCATGGGTGAGAGGCCCACTGTGGCAGACACAAAGCTAAAATGTGAAGAAGGCTAATTTATGGTAGGCAGGTAGGAAGGAGATGGCGAGCTGGGAGAGCAATGTGCTCAATTAACCGCAGAGGTATGGAAAGGAACCTGGGGGACAGAGGGTCCAGGAGGCAGGGACAACAGGCCAGCTGACTTGGGTTTGGGTGGGAAAGTTGTGCTCCGACCAGGCTCTCTCCACCTGCCCCTGCCGCTCTACTCTGCAAGCCCACACTCACGCCTTGATCACAGCACTTCCCTGCAGCCTCGGGGTGAGAACCCAGTGCCCATTTGGGTGTGACCTCAGGGAAATCACTTAACCTCTCTGAACCTCTGTAGCCTACTTGCCTTGCAGGGTTGTGGTGATTTTAGAAGCTACCATCTGTAGAACATTCAGCAGGGTTTTCAATGCAATTAGAGCAGCTATCACCATTGGGCCTACCCCCTGGTGGGGGGCTCTGTGCTGGGACCAGGATGGCAGCATTAGGCCAAAAAGGATGCAGTGACTTAGCCTTAGCCTGTGCCGAGCTCATGTTCCAGCTGCATTACTTCCTCTAATGTGAAATGAGATCCTGAGTATAAAGTTCTCCACAGAGACCAGGCACCCCAGTGATGGCTTTTAAAAATGTTTATTGCATTTTTAAAATGCATTCATCTCCTCTTTAAAAATTATTATTGGCTCCCCAGCCTACACCTGGTCTTCTAATTTTGTGTTTGTGTGTACAGAGGGGCAGTGGATACCACCCTGGGCGTTGGGCTGTGGGTCCTAGTGTGCCCCTGTCCACCAAGCATTGTTAAACAACTCTCACTCAGCACAGTCTGTGTTGTCTAGCAGCTCAGAGAGATCCCAGGTCTTCAGTTCTGAGGAGGAAATCACCTGGGGGCAGACTTTGACTGAGTTCCCAATTGGCCACACTTTTGCCCCTGGGGTGTTTTCCCTCAGATGCAGATACAGACCCCAGCCTCCTTTCCTCTCCTTTCCTCCTGGCTTCCAGCCAATACTCTGTTTTCTCATTGTCGGGGTTCTTAGGATACATCTGGGAAATGGAAGAAGGGGGAACAGAATAATACACTAGGGTAAGTCACAGCTCTATGACGTGTTAGAAGTTCTCCTAACCTTCGCAGGAATTTCAATAGAATCAGTAGGGTTGCTCTTTTGGTCTGTTTTAGCCCTCTTTATCATGTGAATTCAGTGAATTTCTGAAATTCACTTTTGTCTAATCTTCCTTTTGTCCCTTTTTATTCTTGGGTTTTATGGTTTTATGCAATGACTTTCTTCTTCACTTTTTAAAGATTATTTTTTGAATACTCAATGAATATTTTTCCCCCTAGAGTGGTAGTAAGCAGCAGAAATAGATTGAGAGAGACAGAGTTCTAATTAAGAAGATCTTTCTTTCTTCTTTCTTTCTTTTTCTTTCTTTCTTTCTTTCTCTTTCTTTCTTTCTTTCTTTCTTTCTTTCTTTCTTTCTTTCTTTCTCTTTCTTTCTCTTTCTCTTTCTTTCTTTTTTAAGGTTCATTCTCACCGAGAAAGAAACCCTGGTTCAGCCAGAATGAAACTCTAGATAATAATATAACAAGTGTACAACACTTTTTAAGAGGGCGTGCCAGGTACTTTACGAGCGTTACCTCACCATCAGCCAGTAGCAACTGAGGTTAAGGACTAGCTCGTCACTAGACTCTCTATCCCTCAGCTTAACCAACAGAAATTCATTTTCCCATAGCTCTAGGGATGGCAGGTGTCACAGCAAGGTGCCGCATGGCCAGTTCCTGCCTGGCTTGCGGGTGCCTTCCTGCAGTTTCTCCTGTGTGTGTGCAGGGGAGCGAGGGGTGCGGTGGGCAGAGAGGGCTGTGCTGTGCTTTTCCTCATTCCCTAAAGAGGCAGCCGATGTTTAGAGAGGTTAAGTACTTTACCCATTGCTCCAGTAATTCCTCGATTATGGCTGAGATCAAACGCAGACAGTCTGCCTCCTGAGCTTTGTTCTTACCTGCTGCTCTAGACCTCCCCAAAGTGCAGAGCCCAGAGACTTAACCCAGAGGAGTAGCTGGGTGGAACCAGGAGGAAGTCTGCTAGGGACGGCGCTGAATTTGGGTAGAGTGGGTCCTCTATTTCTAAAAGGAGGCTCATCAACTCGATCTGCCATTTCTACGTGACCCGCCATGGTCTTGCCTTCACTCTGCTTCCTCTATAGGTTTCCATGCCAGTTTTGGTGACTATATTCTCATTTTACCTTTAAAAGTCACTCTGATTGGTGAGAAGGCTCACCTTCCCGGCAACCTCCGCTGGCATTGATTTTTCACCATTGTCCGTCCTTGCATCTACGGTGACAGAGTAGCAATGCGGTCACCAGCAGCCTTCTTAGGAAGGTGGACTTTGGCATGATGGAGGAGGCTGCTGCTCCCACGAGGGCTCAGGAGCAAATGTCCAGCCATGTAGATAAAACCGCGCAGTCCGCTGCTTTGCGCCAGTCCTTCCTCTGAGGGTGGTCTGGGGGAAATGCTCTTGGGCAGCTCCTCATCTTTGGCTCTCCAGTATTAAGGTTTCAGCTGCCTGGTTGTACTGTGTGTGGTTTTTTTCACTGATACAACTAACTTTCCCTGATTAAGGTTGGGACTTTTCCACTTTGGTCATTTCACACCCTGTTGGTGGAGTTCTCGTATCTTGTCTTTGGCCTTGTGTTTCCTTTTCTTAGGCTCTGTTTGAGGTTTCAATTAGCATCCTTCATCCACTCACCCATGGAGAGTACCCACCGTAGGCCACAGGATTGTCACTCTGGCTAAGGTCAGCTGCGGGGGAGGGGGAGGATATGCCTCCTAGGTGGGTTCTTTCTGTTGAATAAATCTAAGGTCTAGTGCTATTGTAGCCATGGCTTTGGAGACAATCCACTCTCACTGTTACTGACCGTTTCCAATACTGCATCACACACAATGCCCATCTGCCCACTCAGCCCTTGTACAAACTCTGAACAAGAAATGGTCACTTTCAAGACGACAGAAATAATGCAGCTAGCCAATGGTGGTCTTGGGGTTACAATTCAGTAATCTTAGCCTCCGTTCTACTGTGTAAAGGAAAACATACATGGGATAAGTTAGCTCTGGACTTGTCAACTACTTCTCTGTCTGGCCGCAGGTACTTGGTTAATGGAACTGCCTCACTCAGTGCGATGGCCCAGAAGCTGAACTCCGATCCTTCGTTTACTCTGTCTAGTCCAGTAGGTCTCGCTGCGCTACCACCACAGTACTTCCCAGGTGGTAATGTGGCTCTGGCTGTGTGGCCACAGCCTGGGAGTAATGGCACTGCACACCACGCCTTTACTGCTGCTGCGGCTCTCAAGTGGCTCTCTGCCTTTACGCCTGTCCCACTGAAGCCCCTTTGCCACACACAAGCAAGAGTCGCTGGCTTCAAAATGCAAATCTGGTGTCACTTCTCTTTATGAAAGCATTCCCCATCTGAAAACTTCTAATAGCTTTCCATGAAGTCCATGATGCTAGGCTCCACTCACTGGGGCTGCTGGCTATGTGTTGAGGCCACGCCGTCCTCTCACTTGCTCTTCACCCCTCCTATTGTGCTGGAGTCCCTTTCTTCAAGCATGCCAAACTCTTTCTTATCTTAGGGCTCTTAGACTCACTGGCACCTCAACCTAGAAAGTAGCTCCTCCAGCTCTTTCCATGACTGACCCACGTGAAGATTTGCTCAGCTATCACCACCTAGGTGAGGCCTTTGATGACAAGACCACCAAAGGATGCCCTCCCCCCCCACTCTCTCTCATTATTTGTCTGTGCACAAGTTTATTGTCTGTTTTTTCCAACAGTAATATAAACTCTCAGAGCACAGGGACCATATCTACTCTTCAATAAAACCAAATAAATAATAGCTTTCAAGGACGAATACATAAAAGAACAAAGCAAGCAAAATTCAAAGCTTATGAGTAGCAGCTATCTTATGTCTAAAACAGTCTATAAATCCTTTATCTTTTACCAGCTTCTTAAGTTTAAGAAGAAGTATTCTAAGTCCTGAGATGCAAGCCAGGAAAAGGAACTTTCTTTATCTGGGTGGGGAGCTTAGCAGAAGAAACTTCACTTTTTTAAAAAAACTTTTTTTATCCTCTAACAGATCAATATGTAAACACTGATGGTGATTTCTCCAGCAAAGAGTTACTTTGAACAAAATCCTTTGGTTTAAGAAAGTTTGGTCAGATGACCTTTAAAGGTAAATAAGCACCCATTTCCAGGGGGAAATCCAGGTGTTGTGAAATAGTCTAAAAGCAAATTCTTCTTACTAGGTGCTTGAGGGTTCGATTTCAAAATTCTGCTACTCTTCAGAAGTGGAAAGGACTTGAATCTACTGTACTTGGCAGTTGGCTCCCATCCTGTTCCCTGCTCATCCTCCCAGCTGGAGCAGGTGAGGGCCTGGGGGAGGTGAGACAGCACCTACTTGAAGGTAACCAGCAGGTTCCCTTCAGCGTGCGGTCTTGTGTCTGTGGTGTGTCTCCTATTGCAGCTGTGGATGTTTAGTGTTACTCTGTCTCCTGTTCAAATAAAGAAACATTCTTCCCCTTTCCTTTTTCTAAGCAGTAAAAGAGTAAAACATTATTGGAAATAGAAAAAGGTTGGTCCTCTTTGCTACCCTTGAAATAACCGAATCCCCACTTTATGTGCTTTGGAAGAGTTTTAACATAATGCAAGGTCAGAGGTAAGGTCCATTGGGAAGCATCCCTGTTTTTATTTTGTATGTTGGTGGTGCGGTTGTCACTCATGTGTGGGGCAGAGATAGAAGTCTGGATCTTAGCAAGTGCAGAGAATGTAAAAAAGGAGGGGATTCTCAGTGAAAGGAGCCTTGGGCTCTCTACCCTCCACGGCTGGGCACTGAGTCACCCTTCCACTGCCACCTAGAAATTGGAAGTCAGCAGTGACTTTTGAAATGGGGTGTTGGGTGCTCAGGAGCTGTGAGCAGGCATTTCTAGTAGTTGTAGAGGGGAACTAACCCACAGCACACAGGAAGAGGGGAGTGGGTCAGTCTGGAATGTCAACATGCCAGGGGCCACTCAGGAGGAGCAACACTGGGAGAGAACTGACCATGGTGACAGCATTAGGCTGAGCTGACTTGTATGCCAGGTGTCTAAGGACCACACTGGAGCGTGATGGATGGTCCTAATGGTGGGCCAGTGCCCATCCAGCCAGCACAAGCCAGTACATGTATCACAGTGTAATTAAACAGTGTTTTGTAGTCACATAAAGAAAAAGCAACAATAAAGAAGTGAAAAATAATTTTAATAACGTTTTATTTACTTTAACGAACTCAAAATATTATCTTCTCAATGTGTAGAACTAACCTGGTGAAGCAGCTCTATAAAAAAAATCCCTGTTTGCAGAATTTAGCAGTGTCCGTGATGTAGATGCCCTTAAAATGGTCAATTTCAAGTTATAATAAAGATAACAGTAAGGCACCAGCCCTCGTTGACTGCTAGCAAGGCTTAGACTCTGTCCCGCATTTAATATCTGTATTTACAAGCACGTTGCCGCCTGTTTTCTACCGTAAATGACGAAATGAAGGCTGGGACGTGAAACAGCTAGTTCACTGGGAAGTATCAAAGCTTTGATTTCATGTTGATCTTCTGACTTTTACCAAAGCCAAGAATAGAAGCAAGGTGGGATTGAGGAAAGGCAGGAAGCCAAGGAGCTGAACGGGGAGAAGGAAAGGAGGATGCAGAGGATGCATGCTCTGCAGAAATGAGAGTCAAACCGCAGCGCCTGGTCCACTCTAGTTCTGCTCACATTGTGAGTTTATGCTTATCTTTTCTGTCAAACTTAGACTGCAGTGCAGTACAGCGCACCTCCATTTTTAGCTCCCTCCCCACTTTAACACGGTAACTCCCTCACCCGGGTGCACCCGGGGATCCCCACCATACCCGCCATCTCTTTCCGGTGACCTCTACTGACACAAGTCTACCTCTTTCTGGTGACACCTCCTCCTTTCCCAGTCACCGGCTACTTCCTCTCTGTACCGCTTTTACCTTACCTTAGCCAACCGCGTAGGTTGTGTACCTGAACTCCTCCAATCAGAGCGAAGGGCAGCATTGCGTCAGGTTGGAGATAAAAACCCCCAATGTTCCTGTTTCTGCACACATTTTTCTTTTTGTCTTTCAGCTGAAGTAAAATTTCTGCCTTGCTCACCTGCATCCGACTTCGTGTTTGATCGCATTTCTAACAGCATGCTGAGCTCAGCCACAGATTGGAGCTGGGGGCGTGCAGAGGCCTGTGAAGAAGGACAGGGCTTGGAGTCTTCCCACAAAGAAGTCAACCACTCCTGCTTAACTCTGGTCCCTCCGACCGTGATTGTTGCTGAAAGAAGCGCCTGGTTCATCTTCTCCAGCCTGAGCCAGAGCAGCAGGAAGGAGACACGAAGTAAAACAGGCTTGAACCCTGGAAAAGGGATCAGGGAGCCTGGAGTCTAGGCACATCCAGCAGAGTGCCCTTTGGAATTTCTGGGTCACTGATGAGGCAAGAAGTGCAGATCTGTTTCATGTTTAACCAGGACGAGTTGAGAACTTTGAGCCAATATGGGAATTGCAGGGGGGCAGCAGAAAGTGTGGAGGGAAGGCCCAGAGCAGCTCTGCATACAGTGGCAGGGTATTCACGCACGCACGTGCGTGCGTGCGTGTGTGTGTGTGTGTGTGTGTGTGTGTGTGTTTTGTAAAAAGATATACCCCCAAAGACTCCTAAGCACAGCTCAGGGAGGTGGCAGTGAGGAATGAACAGCACATAGTGGCGCTGAGTAGGAAGACAGGGAATGTTATCTTCACAGACAGAGAGAGAACAGTCATGCCGTTTTTCTCCCAGTCCATACAGTCTCTGATCATAAGGAATCACTTTCTGTGGTTCTTTCTGTGGTAAGGAGATATTTTGGAACTGACACTATCTTTGCCCCTGGCCATTTACAGTTACTCCCAGTCCTCATTTAATCAGTTGGTCTGTGCCCATTCTATTGGGAGAAGGAAGGGCGAACATGGAACTGGTAAAAGGAATTCTACCAACTTCTGAGTTTCACCAGCTCAGGCTCAGAGGAGAGCAGGTAGCGTTTGATGAGTAAGTGGAAGGTTTTCTTGCCACCCAGATGAGGTAAAGGTTCCTGGCCTGGGGAAAAGGGGACCAAAGGGTGGGCTGGGCATGTAGATAATGGCAGATCTGAGCAGGGACAGCCCTGTCTGGCCGAAGCCAGGGGCAGGGAAGGGGTTCAGCTGAATCCCAGGTACGTCTTGAGATGTAGGATGCTGTTCTGGACGGAAGCTTCTGGTGTGTCAGGGATCTTCATCAACCTTCATCAACCTTCAGCCTTCATCAATCACCTGACCCCTCTGTCAATGTTTTGCTTTAGCTCAGTGCTTTTCAAATTTCATGTAGACACAAATCTTTTAAAAATACAGATTCCGATTTGTTAGTCCCGGAGTAGGGCCTGGGATTTTTGCATTTCTAATGAGCTCCTGGGTGAGCTGACACTCCCGGTTGGTCCTCAGTAACTCCATGTGCCCTTCATGTGCAAGACCCAGCGGTGCAAACGCTATCTCATGTAAGCCCTGCAGCTCCCCAAGAGGCGAATCCTGTTGTCCCAATTACAGAAACTGAAGTTGACCAAGCCTCAGCGTCTAGCCAATGATCTGGACGAAGGTGTAAGTCACTGCTCGATGGACCAGAAGACACCTTCAAGAAGTGGTTGATGCAGGTGATTAACGTGGAAACAGCTTTACAGGTATTCATTTATTTATTTATTAGAGAGAGGGAGAAGAGACAGAGACGGGGGGGAGAGAAAGAATTTTATTTAGTTTTTCATGTGGTTTTCATTTTTTTTGATACTTTGTTGTACATATGGTGGTGGGGTTCGAACTCATGTCCTTGTGCATGCAAGGCAGGCACCGTAATCGCTGAGCCACCACTCCAGCCCCCCCCCACATAGTGCAATGACATCTTCTTAGTGACTACTCTGTCTGGCCATGTCGCTGAGTGTGTTATTTCATTTTATCTTGCAGATAGGATGTTTAAGAAAAGAGTTCTTTTTAAGGTAAAACTCTTATCAGAATGGATATACCTGAATGTAGCAACAAGAGTTCAAGAAACAGTGCTGTTTTGATACAGTTTTTATGATTTCCAGATCCTTGGTCTGCATGGGCTGCCATAATGCAATATAGACAGGGGTCATTTATTTTGTCACAGTCCTTGAGGTTGTGACTCTGAGGTAGGGTCCCAAGGTGAACGACTCTGGTCACAGACAGCCACTTTCTCACTGTGTCCTCATTTGTGGAGAGAGAGAGTGGAACAGAGAGTACCTGTGAGAGAGCTCTCTTGGGGTCTCTTCTCCTAAAGGCACAGAAACCCCCCAGATTAGGGCCTTGCCTTCATGACCTAATTACTTCCCAAAGACTCCATTTCAAAATACCATCCCATTAAAGGTTGGGGCTTCAACATAAGCTTTTGGAGGCTCAGATGTCCAGTCTATAGCATTAGCTGTTGAGTGGCTCGGTTCAGACAAACCCAGAGTGTCTTGGTGTAGTAATTAGTTGCTCTGAGATTGCAGTGCCTTGTGTCAGTGCCTGGCTTGTAAAAACCCTGCAGCATTCCCTGGACAACTGGGTAAAGATGCACAGGGTAAACATCAGAAGTATTTTCACTCACTGAACCTTTTTTTGGGAAAAGGATCTAGTTGCTGGGAAGATGTTCTTATTCCTTCTTGGACTGGTTCTGTGTGTACTTGGTATGCTAATCTCTGCTCAGACATATCCACTGTTTCCTGGGTGCCCAGGCCAGACACAGAGCTTTTATTCTCATTTTAAAGATCAGTAATGTCACACACAATTTAAAACAGCTCAGAGTGAAAGGACCTGGATTAAGCACTTGGCTCTGCCATGTAGTGGTTGTGTGCCTTCAGTCACATTAGTTCATTTCTCTAAGCCTCAGATTCTCTCAACTGCAAAACGAGGAGCAAAGCAATTCTCTCCAAGTGGCTGGTGGGCAATGGAGAGATGTTTCAGGCTGGTCACCAAGCACAGTGGGTACCGTAGCACTCGTTTCTGGCACGGGCTCCTCTGCAGCAGGGCTTCTCAAGCTCGGCATTGGCATGGTTTGAGGCTGATATTCCTTGGTCGTGTGTGGGGTGGGGCTGTCTGCTGTGCAGTGCATCCTCAGCCTCTACCCACCAGAAGCTAGTAGCACCCCAGCCTCTGTGCAGACAACCTAAAATGTTCCTAATACTGCCGCATGGCCCCTGGGGAGGGGCCATCTGCCCTCGGTTGACAACTACCAGTGGCTACTAATTCCAACTTCTACTCAATCTAATATATTTTGGAAACGGGAAGATTAGTGTCTCATGGACAGTGTAGATCTGCTTTTACAATAACTAATCGTTAAATTGTCTTTTGAAGATACATAAAGACTCATTGTGTTGGTGTCTCACAAGTTATACAAATGTTAAAACTCATCTATTTTGCACTTTACTGTTATCAATCCGTACTATTATTCTGCATAAATCATATTTCATTATGATAAGGTTGGCTTTTTAAAAAGGAAAAGCCTCTATATTCTGAGTTGAAAAATATAGTTATATATTTTTGTGTATTCTTGGCCTTGCACACATATTTAAATACACAACTTAAAATTCTGTGAGGGCTGAAATTCTGTATAAGCACTTGCTGTGTCAGGGTTTTGTTGCTCTGATCAAAGACCTGATGAGGACAACTTAGAGAGGGAAAGTTGATTTTGGCCCACAGTTTCAGAGGCTTAGTCCAGGGTCAGCTGGCTCCTTGATCTGGGCCCTAGGTGAGGGAGAGCATCATGGTGGAGGGGTATAGCAGTACAAAGCTGCTGAGTTCGTGGTGGCCAGGAAGCAGAGAGAAAACTTGAGAAGCCAGGAACAAATCACATGATTTCCCAAGACTTCCCACCCAGTGACCCTCCAGCCATGTCCCACCTGCCTACCGATACCACAGTCATCTATTCAACTTATTAATCCACCAGGTGGATGAATCATTGATTAGGTCGCAACTCACAGAATCAAATCATTTCACCTCTTGCATTACCACAGGAGCTTTTCGGGATACCTCATATCCAGACCATAACACTTGTTTTCTCTGATGGTGGGGTCCTCATGGCAGAGTTCCGTACGAGAAAAGTGTCTGTGGATGCTTTGTTCCACTGAGTTTTAGAATCTGTCATCATGCCCTAAAATAACTGCTTGTGGTCAATCCGAGCTTTAAAGAAAGTACCAGTGACATGAAGAATGAAAGGGAAAATCAGTGCTGGAAGAAAAGGAGTGACAACAGAGGGACTAATGATTCTGAAACCCGAATGCAGTATCATTATAGGGGTTCACATCTGCGTTTCAACTAACAGTGTACATCCGGTTTCAATGAAAAGTACACATTTCAGATTCACTAATCTTTCAAATCTAAGATCA
The DNA here is from genome assembly GCA_004027875.1 of Aplodontia rufa. Classification (NCBI taxonomy): domain Eukaryota; kingdom Metazoa; phylum Chordata; class Mammalia; order Rodentia; family Aplodontiidae; genus Aplodontia; species Aplodontia rufa. The sequence continues at coordinate 55,286 of PVKS010000487.1, forward strand.
AAGTCCAGCAACCCAGAGACCTCTGTGTTTCATAGTGCCATTTTAAGTACTGTTTAGTCTCTTATTCTTTTCTTGTAGATTGTGAACTTCAACTTAACATGCATATCTTTTTTGGGGGGGGGGTACTGGGGATTGATCACTTAACCACTGAGCAACCACTCTGCCATGCTTTTTTTTTTGTTGTTTTATTTTGAGATAGAGTTTCACTAAGTTGCTCAGGGCCTAAGTTGGCTGAGGCTGGCTTTGAACTTGTGATCCTCTTGCCTCGGCCCCCTGAATAGCTAGGATGATGGGCATGCACCACCACAGCTGGCTTAATATGACAGATCTTGATAGAAAACTTTTTCTAGCCCTGTGAGAATATAGTATAGTACTCCTGGCCTCGGGACCATGCAACATCGTGGAGGAGATGAAAATGGTTTTGAATTGTCATAAAAGACAAAACAGAACTTAACAAATGCTTTCAACACAGGGTAAAAACAGCTGCTTTCTTCTGGGGGCCCAGGGGATGCTTCCCATCATAGAAGTGTGACAGTGAGGGAGATGTCTCCTTTAGTGGGCATTTGGGGAGATTCACATATTTAGCTCTTATGGGATCGTTCAGAAATAAATCTTTCCAAGACATCATTTCAAAATTAAGGAATCAGAATGTCTATAGAGTGGAGGAATTGGGAATGTGAGTCTTTCCAAAGCTTTCTGAGAGACTCTGATGATTAACTAGGCTTTGGGAACCATAGATGCCATCAACCCTGCACCCAAAGGCAGAGTCCCCTGATGGGGTTTTTTGAAGGTTTTTGATCCACCTCTTCTGCAAGCTCACTAACTCGCAGAAGTGTGTGGTGTGGAGATTTGATGGGTGGACATGGAGGCTAAGGGTATCTGAGGCCAAGTGAATACCAGAAAGAACCCAAAATGGAAGGAGATAAGTTGGGGGCTTCATCATGGAGTGACCAACTTTAGAAGCTAAAGAATTTCCGTGTTGTCCCCTATGTGATGGAAGCCCTTGATAGGCTCCTGATCTCATTGAGTGTAAGAAGACTGCCAAGGCAGAACGGGCTGTAGACCTGTGGGAACCACATCAAGGAGAATGGTGGAAAGCGCCATCTGTCATCTGAGAGCTCTGGTGAGGAGTAGTACGGAGTACATACTTGAGTGAGAAGCAACAGGAATGGGCAAGAGGAGGAAAGTGTGAGCTGCGTCACAGGCTGGCTCTCCAGACATGACGTGACGAGCCAGAGCTGATTCTGGGGTTCTGAGGTCCCCAACTGTTGAAAATGTGAACCAGGACAATAAGATCAAGAGGAGGCAGAGGGCAAATCCGGCTTTTGACATTTGAAAATGCATGTTTCCATCACCCAGTCACCCGTCTCCTGGTGGAGCTAAGATGTAACTCCCTGTGTATGGGCAAGGTGGCACAAAGACAGCAAAATGCTTGTTGAATGCAAAGCTGTTGCATGAGTTCTCCATTCACCCTCCTTGCTGTGTTAGCGCAGAACTCAGTTCTCATTTCAGTAACTGAAAGCCCAAGGACAGCCCTCGCGTATACTGCTATTTTTGTGTGAATTAGAGTAAAGTGCCCTTCTGGGCTTATGAATTGGAAAAAGAGTCATCCTCCGCAAGGGCGCAGCCCTTTCTTCAGGGCTTTGGAGGCAGCACATGTCTTTGTGGGAAGAGAAAGGTGCCACTTCCGCTTCCTGTAGGAGGAAACCTCTCCTGCCAGGGTGGAGGGTGGGGAGGGCTCAGCTGTGGGGTTTTGGATCTGCCTCATTCTCTTGGGTGGAACTTGGAACAGCTGGCCCTGGAACCCTCTCCTAACTGGTTGCTGTGGCTCCACCCCACCATTTCCATAGCACTTAGGGTGATCTCCCCCATGCAATCATATCATATTCTACTTCAAACCTTTCTCTTTCCCCCAGGCCTTGAGGATCAAGTCCAAAGTCCTTACCTGATAACAAAGTACCTTCAGGTGACCTTCTCCAGGCAGCCACTCTCCTTCACATGGTCCTTCCCCTGTAGTTCGGGCTTGCCCAACCCACCTGCAAGGTTTGCCCACAGGGCACCTGCTCCTGCCTTGCTGTGCTCCTGGCCCCTGTGACCAGACTTTTCCTGGTTCTTCCAAGTTTTACCTGACTCATCTCATGAGAGCTGTCCCTGACTTTATTCCAGTCTAGACTGGCACTGGCCCTGCCCCTTCCGTCCTGTAGTGACACGTGGGACTCAGAACTTTCAAGGCTGTGGGTGCTGCCTTCCTGTCTGTGACCTTGGGGATGGGGGTTGTGTTTTCTTTACTCCTTTATTCCCAGCAGAGGGATGTGGCTACCATGCTGTTTCTTTTCAATGGACAAATGATAATTTGGCGCAGATTTTTTCCACCAAAAGAAACAAACAAAAACTCCCCCAAATACCAAACAAAACAAAACAACAAAATCCCCCAAAGCAAAAAACCCCCCAAAAAGTTTTTGCTGCCTTTTGAACACGAGATATTCTGTCAGTTGTCGAATATTTTTATTTCCATACTTTCTATAGTCTTGAAATGTCTATTTCCTTAGAAAGTCAATGATCAATGATTAGGTAATTACTTTCTTTTACTTGACTTCCTGAAGCTTCATTCCAAGGTCAATTTGTTCTGGTGTATGTTTTTAATCTTTTTGAGATGCTTTTAAAAAAGTGCTCAGAGATTCAGTAGCATACTTGAGCTCTTTAAAAACATTTCAACTTTGCTTAAAAAAAAGAAAAGAAAAACATTTTTAAGGTAGAGGTCTCTGCCCATCTGCCCTAAAACCCATCAGTAATGTCTCTGATGGTGGTTTCATGAATGCGTTCAAATGCTAGTACAGCCCCATGATGAATTCCGGAATGCTCACATGGTCTATGAAAAGGTCTTGCCTGGGATTTCCAGCACAGCTTCTAGGTTTTAAAGTGTTTGTGTTTTCTTTTACCTTTCCTACAAAGAATGTGATTTGAATGTGAACTGGAGAGAATGTGATTTGTAAAAAGGAGAAAAGAAAATAAAAAGAAACAATTAAGTGTTCAATGTCATTTAAACTTCAACCCAGCTTCCGCGAGGTGAGAGGTGGCGGGAGGCCGAGCAGGCGCAGGAGAGAAGCCTGCCCAGCTGTGCAGCAGCCCCAGGGTGCAGGCACACTTCACTCTGCACAGCTGTCTGAAGACAGAGGTGTTTGTAGGTTTCTCTTGGAGAAGCTGCAATGCAGACAAGAAGGGGCGCTGCATGCAGCACAGCTCCGGGCTCCATAAATATGTTTGTTTTCGTACTTGGGCTGTCATTTAAAAACATCCTCTCTGATTTTCAGCTCGAATAGTTTTTACTATTTCTTTGGCAGCATCTCTAGTTTCTATTGGCATTTTAGGCTTTTTCACAGTTGTGTCTTTTAGTCATTTTTTGAAAACAGATGAGTAAATAGTTACTGATTCTAAGGCTTGTTTGCAGCTTAGCTATGACCTGAGAAGGGGCTTCGCACACTGGTTTTCCTTTTGACTTTGTGCCCTGGATTTTCACATACTTTGCTCATGGGAGTAACTATTACAAAGCAGCTTGGATGGAAGTCGGTTTCTAGTTTTGGCTTGCAGTCTCTGACACAGCAACTTAGTTACCTTATCTTTCAGATAAAACCTTCAACTGCTGAAGGCCGATACGTTCTCCAAATGCAAGGCACAGTTATTGTAGTCAAGGTATTTATTCATTTCTAATTGATTCATACTGCAATAAATTACTTTCATTTCTTGCAAACCGTTTCTCCTTTGAATATGCCTCATATCCATTTCTGGTGAAACAAAGTTACGTAGAACATCTCATATTGCCAATATCCAAAATTTCTCTCTCTCCTTTTTGAATATCTGTCGAATGCTCCATGGGGAGTTTAGAGGGACATTTTTTTTCCCATGGAAGGGACACAGAATTTTGTCTTAAACAGACCCTGCCCAACATCCCTATGTTGTCCAGCACACATATAATATATATATATATATATATATATATATATATATACACACACATACACATACATACATATAATATGCTCAGTAAATATTTGCCAATGTGATGCTATAATTTCATTGCTTATTTCATTTCATTGTTCACTTCAGTAACAAATGTTAAGTAGAGTCTATTGGTAGGATATTTTTACTTTGCAATTCCGAGTCCAGTCATAGTCTCAAAGGAAGGAATAACCTTCAAAGGTAATTTGCATTTGAATCTATGCATTTGTTCATTTATGCAAAAATGATATACAAGGAAATATAAAGTGGAGGGAAGAGAGAAAAACCAAGATACTCTTCATATTTTTCTAGTATGCAGAAAATTAACTATGTGTCTACTGAATTTGCCTGAAAGGAATTATTAAGAAAAAACATGACAAGGTCATCCACCATAGTATCTGATACCTCATGGATGCTCAATAAATCCTAACCTCTTTATTTTAATGTAATGGCCCATTAACTGGAGGAGTTTGCTCCTTTATTTCTACATGATTCACCTTCCTATTTTCTTCTTTTCATTTCAAGAATGGTCTATGTGTGCTTTTTCCCCCCTGAATCCCTAAAATGGGTTCTGTGCTTAGTGATATAATAGAGGGAAGGCTCTTAGCCCAGCATTTTCCTTAAGTCTCAAATAAGATTTAAGACGCACTGAGGAAGGGATCTGTGAGCTCCTACATCAACGGATGGTGATCTTTATCAAGTGACCCACAAATTGGTTACTGGTGCAATGAGAAATTAAGAAAATAGCACACTTCTATGACTGTCATTTCACAGTCACTCAAATCAGAACTGGAATGCCACAAAAACAACTCCCTGTTAGCCCTGAGGAAAAAAAAAAGAAAGAAAGTAAAGGGGAAATTCAGATTAGTCACAAAGAAGTTCCCCCGCCTGCTTGCAAAAGTTGCAAAGTTAAAACTGAGCAAGTCCGCTCTGCTCTTTCAATCGCCTTTTCTCTGGCCCTGGGTCCTGTGTCTGTCCTCTGATTGATAGCTTTTATCTGGGCTCCCTCTCCTCCTTTGTGGTGAAGGCACTAGTCTTCCCCCGAGTTCCACTTTGCCACATCTGCATCTTCCCTGCTTCCAGATTCTGGAGATGGAAGGGGTTCAGCCCCTGAATGAGAATGTGGGAAACACACCACGGTCACGATGCCAGAGGAACAAGCTACTGCTGGTGGCCTCTGTGACTCAGGGGCTGGTGCTGCTCCTGAGCCTCACCTTCATCTGCCTCTACCGCTCTGCTCCTCAGGTAAGATGCGCCTTTGCCCCTGCAGCTCTGGTGATGGGAGCTGCAGCAGCTGCAAACGGTTACTTGGAAATAATCTAATGTCAAAATTGTTGTCCCCTCATCCCCAAGTTGTAAAGTGTGGTCACACACCCTTCTGCCTCTCCTTTCCTTCCTTCCTTTTAGCGGTGGCAGTGGTAGGGCACAGGGGAGGCAGGACAGAGGCACCGCTTGCTTCTCGAGTTCTTTCTTTTTCTTTGTGATGCAAGAATCCTAGCATTCTTCTATGAGCTGTCACTTTGAAGCTTTGAGTCACTGGTATACATAATTGGTCTACCTATTCTGGTAAAAATGTGTCTGATCAGGGAATTAATATAAAAAGGAAATAAGAAAGAGACTGGTTCTGCTTTTCCATCATATTCATAAATTCCACAGGCACCCAAGAGTTGCTTTTCTAAAAGTGCTGAAGGTATTGATGCAAAGTTCTTTTAAATAGCTGATCTTGCATCTTAAGAGCAGCAACGAGTGTATGCGTGTGTGTGCCTACAGGCGCACACATTTGGTCTGCTATTGTTCCTCACGGTCTGTCTGTGCCAATCACAGCTTCCTCAATTGTGGAAAGATGCTCACTCCGCCTTTTCCACCTTGCTCCGCATCTCACAGAGTGGCTGATCGTCAAGTATATTCCTCATTTAACGTTTTCCATAGTTCCATCTCTTTAGTCTCATCCCAGGCTCCTCTTTTAGCACATTACTTTACTCTTATTTACTTATTCAGATATACAAATTTCTTAGGTCTTTAAGAGTGATCTTAATCCTGGGGGTGAAGTCTAGAGTCTTCTTTTGTTGGGACTGGTCTGCTAATTCTCATTTCCCTGGATGGTTGCTTTGGGTTATGAAAGTCTTCCCTGGTGAATGTCAAACAATAGGAACCTTTTTTCTTTATTTTATTTTACATAACATAAAGGAACCTTATTTTTGATGGTCATATCAGAGATCGTCCTAGTAAATGCCTGGGCTTGTCTGTGACCACAGGAAACGGGGGTTTTTGGTGCACGGTGGCCGGTGGGAGCCTATGCGTCTGTGACTGCTGAACCGTCAAGAGTACTCGTGACTTCAAATTCTAGAATCGCGGCTGGCGTGGCACACAAGTCTGCAGAGGGTCAGTGCAGCACACCTGTCTTCTCCCCGCTGCCCCATCCTCTCACTTCAGTGTGCAGAGCCCTTTGAGTGAAATTAACGTGGGTGCTTTGGTGGAGTGTGGGGGAAGAGCGTGTCCATGGCAGAGTGCCCAAGACACAGACCGGAATCAGGCTTTTCTGAGAAGAAAGCGAACAGAATAACCAAAAATAGAATGGCTGAGAGCATTCACCAGGTCCGGGAGCCCTGAGTGTGCTTTTTAAACAACTCTGAGAAGAGAGGTCCTGTCTGCAAGTCACTCAGCAGCTCTGTGTCAGACTGGGCAGCACAGCCGAGAGCCATTTTCCAGGACGCCAGGACTCACGGTGAGCAGCTCTCTGGCACAGAATTAGCTTTCTGTAGCTCTGGTGCAGAAGTGAAGGCAGAAACGTAGGTGCATTTGAGTTGTTTTTTTCAGAAACAGAATCCACATATTCTGGATATAGGATTTTTTTTCTTTTTGGCTCAGATATTTGAAATTCTTCACTTGACAATAACTTTAATTTTCTTTTCATTTTAATAGTTAGACTGTTTTAGCTAATTTGATATATATATATGTATACACACACACACACTATTAAAGACCTTGAGCAGGACATTGGATTCCTATACTTTATCATGGGAAGGAGAGCGTAGAAAGGTTGTGTGGGTTTTACCTGCAACCTATTGGAACAGCGTTGGTGGCAACGGTGGCTATAGTGTAGCGTGTGTGTGTGTGTGTGTGTGTGTGTGTGTGTGAAAGAGAGGGAAAGAGATACTTGTAGAGTAGCCTTGAAAAAAGTGTCACAGACTGGTAACTGGTAACCTTTTAAAACTCCACAAGAATGTTTGGAATTTTGCTGAGGGACGGGTAGATGGTGATGTGATGAAACCAAGCCTCTTCTTCCTCTAATGCTCGGGCTATGTCTGTTGGAGGTGAAACAGCTGAAATGCTCATCATTTACCCATCTCATTGGCTCTCTTCAATTGCAGGAGAAAGATACTCAGGAAACAACCATGCTCCCCCCTTACTTCTGAGACTCAAATTTTAGCCTAGGAAAATCATTGCGTGCATGGAAGACTCTAAAAGTACAGAAGCCGCTTCTAACCCCACCTTGCCCTTCGATGAAGTTTATTTAGTGGCCTGTTTCTCATCTATGCAGAAGCTGTTGCTTTTGAGATGCCAGCAACAAAGATCCCTCTTGCCTTACCCAGTCCTCACGTAATTCACTTTCTTCTTTGGGCCTTGATCTTCTCACTCGTAACAGGGGCAGTTCGGTGAGACCTCTGCTAGCTCAATATCCTGAGTATGTCATTTATATTCATAGAATGGGTATGAGGATTTGAGAAATGCAAAACGGAGTTAACAGATTTTTACATCTAAGCTTAGGGATTTCTTGGTTTTTAGGAAAGGACTGGGGGAAACAAAATTTACATTAATTTATATTCGCTGTGTTATATAAGTGACCTATTATAAGTTGGTAAAATACCTTGCCTAGAAAGAGGAAAGAAGTGAAGGCCCTAGAAGAAGACCCGTGGCCCAAGTTATAAAATTGCTTCTGTCACTAAACGAGACCACACTGGACATGTGGGGCTGCCACTTCCCTCCCTGCCTGGAACTTCAGCTGGGGAGCAGTGGCAAAGCAAAGCCAGCTGGTAAGGTGAGAAGCCTTAGTAAATCTCATCTCTGTGTCCCAGGACAGATGCAGTCTGCCTCTTCCAAGATTTGTCGCTTTTACAATAGCCGGTGTCAGGGGTGGAGGCATTTGGTGATGATTCCTTAGCAAATTCCACTGACAACGCTGACATTCTTATCATTTGTTTCTACTGGGAGAAGCAGAAATGGGGGTACTTGAACAGTAAGTAACTCTGTCAATCAGAGTCAGAATTAAAATTCACAGTTTCTTAATGAAGTTTCAGGCTATAACTTCCACCTTTCTTGGTATCATTTAAGAAGAGAAAGAGGAATTTGCTTCAAAAACCTTGTCTCAGAATAGCTCAGTTTAAATATCTGAAAGTAATCTAACATGGTTTTTAGAAATTCTTTTTTTAGGACAGACATGCAAATGAAATAATTTTGAATGTAAATTGAATCTGCTGTTCATAAGCAGCTCTTTGAGAATTAGAAAGAAACTGAAGTGTCAAGCTGATTCGTCATAAAGTATTTTGAATCTCCAAAGGGAGCTACTTATGAAAAGGCAGAGAATCAATAGATATTTGAGCAGGCATTAGACACAGTCTGTTTACAGACAAGAACAGAAGCCCAGTGATGATAGGTGAATTGCTCATGATCATCAGACTAGTTAATTAGCCAAACTCCTGTACTGGGGCTTCTCCTATGATTATTTAAGGCATCCTTTCTGGAATTCTTTCCATCATGGGTTCACTGCACTAGGTATTGTTTGAGGCTTTGGAGGCAAAAACTCATAGGAGAAGGTTTTTTAACTCTTTGACCCAATAGTCAAGATTCAAGGTGGGACCAAAGTTGTCAGACATGTGGAGAAATGTTCAAGGGACAATGGGAAGAAGAGAGGAGGGAGGACGGACCTAGTCTTCTGCAGAGTGAGGAACACTGGGGATGAGGATGCGTCAGCTGGTGTTGAAGGAGGAGTGGAAATCCTTAGATGAGAGGGATGGGGGTGGCTAGGCAGGAGGCAACAGGAGTTCCAGCCAGGGACCCCAAGATGTTCAGAATGGCCCACACTGAATGTTTAAAGGGGCAAACCAGCAGAAGATGAAGTTGATAATCAAGGCACGGGTGAGTTGCATTGGGTCTTTGAATCACACTAAGTGAACGCACTTAATTTTATTCTATGCCAGACAAAATACGGGAACAATTACTAAAATCCTTATTTCCCCAAATTTTGCTTCTTTCAAATGTGGTCTACATGTTGGCGAATACAGACAGCAAGTCTAATCTCTTCCAGCACTAGGGGGCGCCACAGTAAAACAAACCACCCCACATGTCAGGGCCTTCTTTTCTGGGAGTTGAGATGAAAACCGTTTTCTCAGGAAGTCAAGTGGTCACCAATGTGGAGGAGGATGGCCACCAACAGGGGACTGGTAGTGTTCACTGTTTACATGGTGGTGATATTTTCTAAAAGAAAAATTTAGCAGTCATGTTCTGACCCTAGTACTCATAACAGGACAGAATAATTTGCATGGGGATTATGCTGGGAAATGTCACAGGGTATACACATATAGTCACAAACACACCCTAGAGAGAACTGGGAAGTGAGTACAGAGGCTCTTGATTTAGACCTAGGGATGTCATCTTCCTATTCCTGTTCTCTGAACTCAGCCCCTGGCTGTCGGCACTGAGTGGCCGCAGCCCTGCCTTGGGGCTGGCCGTGGGGCCCTTCCAGCTCTTTCCCTTGGTAGCAACTGCCTTTGCCTTTGCTCTTAGAGGCCTATAGCTCCCCCTCTCCCTGTTCTTGGGATTCTTCATGTATAGAAAATGACCATTAATCCTTTGGAATTGTGTGGTTTCCCTGTTGTTATTAGCATTTAATGAGAGAAATAAAAACCAGGATAACAGAACCTGAGTTTCTCCATGGTCACAGGATGAAGCCCAAGGCAGAGTTGGATAGAAACTGAGTTATCCAACATCCCAGGCCTCTGCGTTCTGCTTATGGTTCCTTGTGCTTTCCATAGCCACATCTTTTCAAATGAAGGGACTAAAACACTTTCTTATGTAAAAATAGGAAATACCTCCTTAGATTTTAGGGAGAGTCACCAAGCAATGGAGTGCACTGGGCCAGGACCCAGAAGACTCCAGTTCATTCAAGGCTTTCAGTTTTGCGTCCCTAGGTGAATCCCATGAACACCAACCAGTTTAACGATTTCCAAACCGGGAACTTGGTTGTGCGGAGACCGAATGAGACCGCAGTTGTATGAAGGCCATGGGGGCTGTCATGTGGTGTTTCCACATCGCAGAGCCACTGCAGGGTTTCCTTTAGTGTGGGGATGCCCATCTCAAGACGCCTGCCACAGCTCAGAGCCACCTTAGCCTTGTGGCCTTGAGTTCTCTATTGCCATTTTTTGGATTAAAAAAAACACTTTGGAAGAGTTCTATTATTTCTGAACATAGATTTATAATTAAGAGCTTATGGCTGTATTAGAGGACAAAAGGGAAGAAGGGGGAGAATTTTTCGAGGTTATGAAGTGCATTCGGGTTCAGTGATTGCTTGAAAGTGGTTCAGAGGTCTCAGATCACACCCTTAGAACACATGGTGGCGGGGCAATTTCCATGTTCCTTCACTTTAATATATTCCCTGCAATTCTCCAAAGACTTGGCTGCCAAATAGAACAGAAGATTGTATTCCTAAGAAACATGTGGCATTGTCACAGCACTAGCACACTGGGGTGCGGCTGGAATGACCACGTGCTTGTTTTTCAGGGGCACTTTCATTCCGAAATGCACTGTAGGAGTGTTGATTTGTAGAGATTTATCTAGCTTTGATGGCACACAGCACTGTTTAAGAACACACGCTGGCTGACAGAAAGATTCCAACCTGAATTCTTCCTATGTTTATTTAATAAGAACTTGTGGATAGGAAACCTTTAGTCCCCAAACACTGTATTGTATAGGTGGGGAGTCGAGGATCTGCAGGGAGTTTATGTGATGCACTCTCAGGGCTGGGTGGCCCTGTGGACAGCCAGAGCAAGAGCCTGGGAAGTCAGCAGCAGAGATCAGGATGGAAATGACAATTAGCATTACAAAGCATGGTAAAGAAACATCAAAACAGTCACCAAGGGAAATTTAAACACCTTTGTTAGGTTATAAAATGAATTGTAAAGTATGTCTTTTGAATTATGTGTGTTGAGTGCTTAATGATTGTAGCTTCCAAGGTACCTACTGGCATTAATCTGACCCTGTGTCTGGACAACATCCACTGGGCACTCAAAGCTTTTCTGGGTTGGGACTGGGAGGCAGAGTGGGAGGCTGAGCAGCACCACTCTGGGTGCCACTTGAGTGACAGTTCCTCATGTTGGCAGAGCTCTTCCTACTTCTGTCCTCATTTGTTTACTATGACCTTGGAGGAAGCTGGGACAGATATTTGTGTGCTGTTTTACACTGGGAAAGTTCGAGGCATAGAGACTTCACTAGGTTTGCTGAAGGTCAGGGTTAGAAACCAAGGCCAGGTGTAAACTCTTGTCTATTTCAGTGACCTTTGGTCATGACTCCAGAACTCTGAGATTTAAGGATGTTGGATGGTTGTTTTAAAAATTCAGTTTCTCTTCTGACATCAGTTGTTTCAAAAAAAATTAGAGGATCTATGCAATGTCACAGAAGGAAGACTCGTTTTAAACAGGGATCTAAATCTACATAATCAAATGTCAATAACACGATTAATGAAAGAGTAACAATTAAGTTTTAGTGTGTTTTTATAAAGTGACCAAAGTGTGGCTTGTGATATTTCCCAGAGGGGAAGAGGGCCTGCGTTCACTTTCATCTTTCTTTTCTATTTTTAGTAGTAAGAAGATTGTATTACACAGTCTCCTAAGCACTACCAGTTCTCTAAGACTGCTTAAAGACTAACTTTAACGTGATAGTATGATTATTACCCTGTATACAAATACCTACCCAACCATGCACTAACCTTCTAGGGCTCCTGTAAAATTAGCACAATCTGTGTGGCTTCAAACAATAGTAATCTATTCTCTCACAGCATCAGTGGCTAGAAATTCAAGTCCAGGTGTTGGATGGGCCGCACTCCCTCGGAGGGCGCCAGGGAAGAATCCCTCCTTGCTTCTTCCGCCTTCTGCTGGCTCCCAGCAAGTCGAGCAAGACTTCTTGTCCCTTGGTTTCTAGTGGCGTCTCCCCAAAGTCCACCTCCATGCTCACTCACAGGTGCCCCGTGTGTACCTCTGTGTGTGCGCTCCTCTTCCTTTACGGATACCAGTTGGACTGGACTCAGGATCCTCCCTGATCCCACTGACCTCGTGTTTTATTCAGCTTTTTCACCACTGTGATGTAAAGATCTGACAAGAACAATTGGCAGAAGAAAAGTTTAGTTAGGACTTGTGGTTTTAGAAGCCTCAGTCCTTGGATGGCCAACTCCATTGCTCTTGGCCTAAAGTGAGGCAGAACATTATGGCAAAAGAGTGAGGCAAAGAAAAGCAGCTCGATGATAATTCCACTCACCAGGGACAAAATATAGACCCCAAAGGCACACTCCCAGTGACCCACTTCTTCCAGACACACCCCACCTGCCTACAGTACCACCCAGGTAATCCCTATCAGCAGACTAATGCATGATCAGGTGAAGGCTCTCATAACCCAATCATTTCACCTCCAAACCTTCTTGCATTGTCTCACACATGAGCTTTTGGGGGATGCCTAATTCCTATACCCTAACATGGACTAATTATATCTGCAAAGACTCTGTTTTCAAATAAGGTCCCATTCTGAGTTTTAGGTGGTCATGCATTTTGGGGGAAACCAACCCACTTCAAGTCATGGATTCTTATACTTCTTCATCCAGTCACTAGGCAGGCACCGAGGACACAGTGGAAGCACAATGGATGTGTCCCTTCATCCTGCCACAGTTTGTAACTTAGTGGGAAAAGCATGCAGTTAAACAAGCAGTGGTACAGTGTGTCATAGCTGGGGGGCCAGTGGGGTACAATTCTTCAGTAAGAAGTTTCACAGAAAGCTCCCAGCCAGCCTCCACGCCTCGTTTCTCAATTGCGATTCTAACGTGGGCACACTTCCCTCTGCTTCCCTTCCATCAACGAACAGGAAAGCTGTAGTTTAAAATGTCATCCACGTCCTTGTCACCACCTCCCTTTCAGCCCACTGCCACACTGTAATAAAGCTACTGGTCACAGGTTGGTTTATAGCAGAGCACATCCTGGGGCCCTGCTGGGGCCACCTGCTTCACTACATACAACACTCTTCATGACTTGACTGCCCAGCAGCTATCACAGGAGCCACCTGGGGAAGGGGGAAGGGGCTGCTGTTGAAGAGATCTTATGTTCAGAAGGGTTTCTTACCAATCAATCTCCTGAGATTTATCTTTTGAATATGGGATTTGCCTAATTTCTTAGATGAAAACGTCCTTAGATATTGACTTTAAATTTGGAGTGGACTTTGAGATGAGGCTGTTTGAGCTGAGCATGGGAAAGGACTTGTTCTAGGCCACCAGTAGAACCCAGGGTTCCCTCACGTCAGCCCAGTGCCTTGTCCGCCCTCACAATTTGCCTTCTAGAGGCAGAAGTTCTCCTTTTCACAAAGCAAATGAGACAGGGAATGCATGATTTCAAGTGAAAGATGACTGCCACTCCCCTTGTACTTGAAGATAAGCAGGGCAATCTCAAACACCTCGTATAGTACTATGTGATGGTGCACCACTGCCCCAGTCTCAGTGTGACCAGCAAACACGTTTGAGACGTGGCAGGAGTTGTGGAGTACAGTGGGCACACTGGAGACTGCCCTTCATTCATGAAGAAACTAAGCAGGTGCCAGGACATGTGGTGGAACCTTGATCAATGAGGTGAGGCAGGGAGGCTGGGGAATGTTTTGGTCCATCCCTCTGTCAGTGTGCTTCAGTGAATGCCCCAGTTAATGCGGAATGGGAAACTCAGGTATAAGGAAATATTCCCTTGGAGGACATAAAGCAGTAGTGCGTGGGGTCAGTCACACAGTTATGCAGGTGTTTTATGTCACAAGGATTCTCCTTTGATTTTGTTGTTTATCAGAATATCTGAGATCACTCCTAGGAGCTATCAACTGCAGAGTATCAGGGACCATGAAACCATGTTTCATCTTTTCCGAGGTAGCGAGAAGGACCAACTCTCTGAGGGGAGACACAGTCATTATTAAGAAGACTTGACAAGAGTGGAAATGGTGGGAGCAGGTTACCAGGATGTCACCAAGGTTGTGGCATAGGGGACAAAGGTGGAGGTTAAGGGAGAAGCTACAATGAAAATGTGTGGTTGGTGATGACCAAGGAATAGGCAGGAAGAAGGAAAAGGCTCTGGATGAAATTAAAATGGCTTCTCTTTGGGTTCATAACATCCCAATAAACTCTTCATTCTGCAAGATTTTCAAAGCCCCACATCTTTGTCTCTAAGAAATGTATCTTTGGGGATGATTTCACTTGACTATAAAGGGCTCCTTGGATAAAGAATCAGTTTTTGCCCATCCTTCTGTTCCTTCCTCTGGACAGGGTTCTGAACTTCCTTGTCAAAAGTGCAGCCTGTCCCTTGGTGGCAGGCTGTTTCTGTGTAGCACAACACACTAAAGCCACCAGAGCACAAGTCCTCCCTGTCATCCTGGTGAGAGTGGAAAGTCCCACTTTCCTCTTTTGAGGGTACTTGAGACATATCTGCAAGCTCATGGGGTTGGGTGTTTATGATCCCTCAGATCTCTTCTGATTGACCTTGAAGCCCAAGAAGTGGGGAGGAGCCGTTCCAGTGGAGGTGCAGGGTACAGTGAGGAGCCCCCATCATAGACCTGTGTCCCCACTGTCCTCTGCTGACTCACACCTCATCTCCTCTCCCCCAGGATCTTGACACTGTGGCTTGGTAGCAAGGGACAAATGGCAGGACCCACAGAGTAATGCACAGCCCACTTCCTGGTTTCATATTTGATGACACCCCTCTACCAGACAAATGACAAATAAGTGTAAGATCGACAGCCCCATGCCACATCCTAGTGAGTCAGAATCAAAGTTCACACTCTCAAAAGATGAGCTCTTTAAACAATTGTCACTTTCTTGTGAAGGCAGTACAGGCTGCTAGGTAAACACCAGACATCAGACTTTTTCATCTAGGTCCTTGGACAGCCCAGCCTCAGTACTGAGAGGCCAGGAAGTATCTAGTTGTGACTCTTCTCTGCACCTGCTTACAGCCTTCTTCGAAGTTTCCATGGGCCTGCTGCCCATTGCCAGGACAGTAGCAACAGTAGCATGTCTTCAGAGCCCCAGCAATGATTTGCCAACCCCAACTATACAGACAAACTTGGGATTAGTTGAGGAAAACTTTTGGGTACTTTGAAATAACAGGTGATGTTTCTCAACTCCTTAAAATATTTCATGCCAGGTGCTGGTAATTCATATATTTGATCTCATTTAATTTTCACAATAACCTTTTGAGATAGTGGATCATTACTGTTTATATTTTACAGATGAAGGAACTAAAAATCAGCAAGGTAAATACAGTTTTCCCACTTCACACAGATGAATATGCTAATAAGGAGAGATGAAACTTGTATCCAGTGGTGATATTATAAGTCAACAAAGTGGTTTTTTTTTTTTTTTTTTTAGCATTAGGGTCCACTCTTTGAGTTGTGCTTTCTATGTACTGAGTTTGGAAAAATGCACATGATATATACCCATCATTATAGTATCATACAGAATAGCTTCACTACCCCCAAAATCCCCTGTATTCCTCGATCCCTCCCCAACTCCTAAGCCCGGGCAACCACTGATCTTTTAGTCTCCATAGCCCTGCATTTTCCAGAATGGCATGTAGTTGGAATCATACAGATTGGCTTTTTTCATACAGTAATACAAATTTAGCATTGCTCCATGTGTTTTTATGTACTGATAGTTCATTTTCTTTTTAATGCTGAAAATAATGTTCTTTTGTATGACTGTACCAGTTTATCCATTTATTTATTGAAGGACTTCTTGGTTACATCAAGTTTTGACAGTTATGAACAAAGCTTCTATACATCTGTATGAATAGGGTGGATTTAAATACTTGGTATGGGAATACAGATACCAAACACCAAGGATTTGATGTAGGCCTGTAGATTTAAGATTTCCATGGGCAGAGATAGGTAAATAGGTCAATGGGACAGACTTGGAAGAGACAACACAGAAAACAGGTGTTTTTTATTGCTTATCATGAGCCAGGCAAACTGCTAAACCTCATAGTGATATCCTAGTACATTCCAGTAATGGCATTGTGCCTTATTTTCCCATATGTGAATGCTAATGCTAAGAAATGGTGCATATTTTTTCCAAATTCACAAAGCTAGAGAAGTCATCATTTGAAGTGAATTTGACTTCATGGCCTGTGCTCTTTGTCCTGTCCTATCAGGCTCTTTTTATAAGGGTAAGGAGGTGAGAGCAAATAAATGGCTCGATCATGAGACACAGAAAGCTTGGCAAGGAGGCCGGAGCCAGGTCACAGAGGGCAGTGTCTGGTGACTCTGGGTGTTGGGGCCATTGGTGTGGGCAGGTCAGACAGAGCTGGAGGACATGCAGGGAGCCAGAGGAGGAGCTTCCTTTTTCTACTTCACAACTTGTCTCAAGCCTTGCTTTTGATCTTCTTGGGAAAGGGAATGGGATGTCTGAGTGTGGAGTTCTGCTAGATCAGCCCAATGGGTGCAGTCACATGTCCTTTTATTGCCGCCTCTTCAGTGTCACAGTCCCCGAGGGTGTCCTCTTGGTCACTAGCACCCCTACAACACCATGGCACTTCAAAAAAGTGGGAAACTTCTTTCATTTTCAGTAACCTTTAGGAGACTTTTGCAATGTCAGTTTAAAAAAAAAAATCATAAGGCTTTGAGATCAGAGAGCTTGAAGTAAATTGTGAATGAGGAAGTTTCATGACTTTTTAAAAATTAAAATTGACTTAGAGTTGAAACTTTTAAAACTAAAATCATGCGAAGTTAGTGCTGAAAGGGGTGCCCACGATCTTCTCATGATTTGTAAAGATGACAAACTGATACCTACGAATATCGCAAAACTCGCCAAGATCACCCAGGGGTTGAATGCTGAGCCTCATGCACTTTGTGCTACTCCACAGGCCACTTCTGACTCGAAAGGGTCAATTCATGCTGGCACCAACTAGACAGCATTACTTTACCCAGGGAATTATGGTGGTGGTGGGTGATGTGACTTTGGAGAAATCTTCCAGAGCACTGCATAACACAAGGGACACCAATTCAACAACCACAAACAGCACACAGATGGGAGGAGCCAAAGGTTCTCATTTCCACCACATCAGCTCCTCTCCTCACAGCTTGGCATCTTGAACTAATGTTGCTCCTGGAGCCCAGCCACCCGCAGGCTCTGCAGAGCTCGCCCTTCTTCCTGTGCTGCCTGTTGGTTTCAGCTGGTTTGTGAGGCATGTGATTGCACTGGAAGGGAAATTCCTCATCTGTGTGGGGAGTCCCCAGTGGAATCCTTTTGACTGAGGCCATAGCTGCCAGGAGAGTGGGAAGCAGGGATTCCACTGCCCAGGGCACAAAAACAAATCTCTCCCCACACCCTTTATCAGGACATCCTGCCAAAAATAACCCTGTGGGAAGAGCTGCTCTTCTCGGCAGGCACAATAGGCTTTCTTTTTCCTTTGTAAATTGGGAACACAACCATATGGTACAGAATTTAGGAAGAAAAAATTAGAACTGGAAAAGCAAGGGTCCCTACTACCCCTGACCTCAGGCTTCCAGTTCCTTCTCCAGAGGGAACGTTTGCAACCAGGTTCCTGTGCATTCTCCAGATACATTCAATGCCAAAATGGTATGACTTTTCTAATATACATGGGAATATACGCCATCTATGATTCAGTTCTTTGCTACCTTTCATTTAATAGGTCTTTGAGTTTGCACATATTGAGCTTTTGTTTTTTAACCATCAAATTACTATGGATATTTTATCTCCCAAGCTTCTTTTCAAGGCTTCACTTCTTTCTTTACTATTGAGTATGGATATGGTTCAAATTAGGTTTTTCACTGCTGAAGAAGAGGGAAAGAGCCAATGATTAAAAACAGAAGCTATATTCAATTCCATTGAACTCTAAAGGATTAGAAGAGATTTTAGTGCCTGTGTCCCCTGCAAGTAGGAGGTACTTATTCCTGTGTTATAGTGGAAGGGCAAGAACACTAGAAGTTTCAAGAATTGCTCCCAGTGGGTTCTGGGAATCTGTGGTCACAATGGATTGATTGGTCACAGACTCCTCACTGAAGGACTCTCTATGAATAGGCTTCTTAACAAGATAACTAGTTAAGTGTACTGTTATCTAAAAGGGGAGATTGGGGCTCAGTGAGCCAAAACAGTATACCAAAGAGGAGTGTGGCATAAATGAGAACAGACTTCAAATGGTTGCATGAAAGAGCAGCCAAGAGAAGTCAGGAAGTGTGACTCTAACCCTCACAGAAAAAGCTAAGCCTTTGCCAAGTCTTCTATAGGCCACTGGATTTAGGCTTCATTGGCTCTGAATCACCAATTTCATTTGTTCACTTTTTTTTTAAATTAAGGAGTTGAGTTGTTGTATAATCAAATGCATATAAAGTAACAATATGATATGCATTTGCTCCTAAACCAGTTACCTCCACATTGTCCACACCCCAGTCTCTTGATTCTTCTATATTTTGCCCCTACGACTGAAATAAATGTCCATATTGTTCACTCTTTTCCCCCTAAAATATATCCTTTTTCCTCCCTTAGGTGCAGTATCCTCCAATTCAAAGTATTAGAGTACAATTTACTGGTAAGTACTGTTGAAAATTTCATTCATATTTTTACAAAGATCTTCTCTTTAGTCTCTTAATCTCCTCAGAAGATCTGTCCTTTTCCTTAGGGAAGTATGACATCCCAAAACTGTTGCGGCCTGAATATCATTTTCACTGGGGACAAAGGTGCATAAAGAAGCAGCAAGCAGTGACCAGTCCCTAAATCCACACTTGTCTATGTACTTCACGCACCTCGCTTTATCCTCCCAGGGACCATTTAGTGGGGATGATTCTCATTTTTGGCTAAGGAGACAAAGACTTTACCTTTCAAAAGTCTTTATGACTTTAGTTCTATTCTGGGACAAGATTTTACCTTGATGGGAGCTGGGGAAGGCCCTAGCTGTGAAGGAAAAGTGATTCTTTGATACCACAAGAGCATCAATTGGGTCCATGATTACAGTCAACACCCAGTGGTTTCTATTATGAATATTCATTTATTTCTTAAGTTCTCTGAGGTAAAGGGGAATGTATTTTGCCCTCCATAAGTGGTGTTTATTTTCAATTCAAAGTATACCCCTCCCTTGGGCCTGACACAAAGCAAGAATTACCTAATTGTGGCCGGCAAGGCAGTGGAGATCTGTTTCTTTCCCATCACTAAGGGATGTGATCCAGAGTAGGTGAACAAGATGTAGTTGCATGGCCATTTAGCCTGCTGGTGGGGCTGATATGGCAATAAAAGACATTTAGGCTTTTTGGCTTGCACTTAAAATTGCCCCATACACAAGCTACCAAATTTCTCCTGCTCTGCTTCCTCCTCCTCCTCCTCTTCCTCCTCCTCCTCCTCCTTTTCCTTCTCCTGTGGCAGCAACTCTTCCTAAGGTACCTTCCAGGAAATTAGCAATAAGAGGTGGAAGGGAGAAGCAAGCCTGCATCCAGGACTCTTCAACCTGCATTCGACTGAACCCATGTTGATCCAACTGACATCTGGCACCTAGCTGGGGACTAAATACTTAAGTGACTGCTGGCAAAGCCAGTGATAAATGCTGCTAGTATCTGATGCCCAGGGATATGTGGTAAATTTACAGTCCACAGTCAGCGGGGAGAGGGTAGGAAACTTTCAAAAGCCATTGCTTTGAAATTAGTAAGTAAGTGGTGTGCAGGACCAAGGCCCTTGCAGCAGTCCATCCGCTGAGCAGGCAAAGAAGGACTGAAGCTGCCATCCACCCAGCTTTGAAGAACCTGGGAAACCTCAAAGCTACCTCTCCTGGTGTAGGTCAGAGGTGACAATTTCTATAATCCCTCAACTCTGGGATCACAGCCCCATCTTACACTCTCTTGGTCTCAGATTAGCTCTGCCTCTTCTTCCATTTCATGGGGGAAGCATTCCAACCCATGAGTAGAAGCAGTGCTTGCTCTCATTCTTTAAAACTCACTCTCCCTTGCACTTCATCTGCTTTTAGTTGTACTGGAAGCCAATGCAGTGCTTAGGAATCTCTCTCTCTCTTTTTTTTTTTTTCCCATTCTAGTCCTACCCTTTTCAGGGTGTGAGAAGAATTTTTTCCGCATCACATCCCCAGACAAGGCTGAGACCATGAAGGTGCAAAACGACTCAGTCATCATCAACTGTGATGGGTTTTATCTCATCTCCCTGAAGGGTTACTTCTCCCAGGAGGTCAACATCAGCCTTCACTACCGGAAGGGTCAGAATCCAGTCTCCATCCAGAGCTTCAACAACAAGGTCAACTTCATCACAGTGGCCTGGTTGGCTTTCAAAGACAAAGTGTTCTTGAACGTGAGCACTCCCAACACCTCTTGCCTCCCGGTGAATGGTGGAGAACTGGTTCTCATCCATCAAAATCCTGGTGGATTCTGTGCCCACTGAGGATCTGATGGCCACATCCCAAACCAGGCATCAGTGGGAATGCCGGGCTGCAGGTGGACTGGACACTGATTCTTCCTCATGAGTGGAGGAGTCCTTCCCACTCAGCTGCACGGGATGCGACCAGAAGAAGACCCTGCACCAACACCCCCCCCCACTCAGGGATATTTAAAATGCATTTCGCACACCCTGTTAACCTTATTTATCTTACATCTTCAAGATCATCTAACTCATCTCCCACAACTGCCTTCAGCCCACCAGGAACCTCTGTGAGGATGAAAAAACTAATGCCTCTTATTTTGACTGGTCAGGCAATTGTTTCTGTAAACTTAAGTCATTGAAAAAGACACTTGGCTACCATTTGCTGGAAATTTGACACGTATGTGGCATTGTCAAAAGAAGAGGAATATAGAGTGGAGTTATGAGTATGCAAAAAGTGATGTCCACCTACCCCTAGGAGTCAAAGTGGACTCTTCAGGATTAAGTTGGTGGTCATTTGCATATTACCCACATCCCTCTCTTATTTGGAGGGATCTCAAGAAGGAAACTGGCATGTGAAAATAAGGTCTTGAAGACAGCTGTTTAGGAAACACTGTGTACTTTGGGCCTTTTTTCATTACCACTTGACTTTTACAGCTTCCAAATATACCAATAGAAATCCCCCTTCCAAGAACTGTCCTGGGGATATAATGCTGTGAAAAATCTGATCAATTATTAAGGAAAACCAAGAGAGATTTTTCTTTGCAGGGAGTATGTGATAATATGAGAGCTATCTTTATCTCATAGGAGAGAAATGAACTGGAGCTCAGGGTAAAAGTCAGTAAGGATTTGGAGAGTCTGGGGGAAAAAACCCACTCTGCCACAGACAGGCAGAGCAGCGCACCCTCACCCTCCTGCCATGCTGAGATCCTGCCTCAACACCACGCCATGTACACAGATAACACATTTTTGGGTTTCTAAAAAATGAAGTACTGCTACAATCAAATGCAATTTTATGTTAAACAGCACTAAGAAGGTATTGTACCTTATGGAAAACAATGATCTCTGTCTAGAAATACCAAATACCACATGTGATCTCACACAGAGATCATTGAAATCAGAAGGACTGTAATCAGCTAATACCAAATCTTCATATCCCCCTTGATGTTGGGATAATATAGCATGCATACGGCATTGTAATTTTATGTCAAATTTTCAGATAATTTGTAAGTCTTCTCTGCCAAAATTTTTACAAATGTAAATTTTTGATAATTTTTTAAATTGTAATGACTGTTTCCCTGCTGTTTTAAATAGGGGATACAACATACCTTAAAGTCTTTCTGGATGATTCTGTGTCATCTCAGGGACTGTCCTGTGTGCAGTACAGTGGTTACCTCTTGGACCTCCAGGAAGGCAGAAAGCCATCATCCCTACACTAAGTGGTCTCAGTTCCATTTGGGCTTTTCCCTGTATGATGGTTTTCTATTTCCTATTCTATCTCCAATTATATTCCCACCCCTCTATTTCAATCTATTATGGAAAGAAGCTAAATTAAAATGCTACATAACTTGTGCATAAGGTAAGAGTAATCAAGCTTTGTGTGCTACCCAGGGTACTCATGGAATCACAGTCATAGCTGAACTGATGGAGGGTGCACTGTAGCCCAGGAGCTGGGCTGACTGCTACATGAACTATTCTGAGTGAGAGATTCTGTGATATCTGTCTTTGCCTACTCAGAAGATTTACGTATGTGTGTTTTTGGGTATAGTTTACTTTTTGTTATTGACTATGTTATGCAAAACCAAGTGATATTTTAAAAAGTAATGTTTATGACTACGGTAATATTTAAGAAGATGTACGTTTACTTTTATGAAGTTTGGAATTACTGTCCATGTTTCTCATGGACATACAGTGCATACTCCAGGCCTAAGCATTGTTGTTCTGTGCGTGGAAGTACTGTATGCCAGGGCCTCTCCTCACAGATGCACCCTCCCTGTGGGGACCCTGGTCTGTTTTTTCCATGCTGCCTCCTTCAGCCACACAGAGATATTGCTGCTGTGTACCAGCCTCACTCCCCACTTACCACCCATCAAAATCTGTTCCATATTTCAGTTGCTTTGACTCAAATCATTTAAAAAGATAATTAACCCTGTACCAGGCATGTGAAGAGATCTGTGGAAAGAGAATTGAGTAAGAAGTCAGAAGATAGGCATTCTAAATTTGACTTGGTCACTAACTAGCTAAGTGACCTTGAATAAATAATTCCTCATTTCTGGATCATGCTTTCCTCTTATCAAATGATAGGAAAGGTAAATGTCAAATAGTTTAGAATCTTATGCTCTTGTTAGCTGAAAATGCACATATTAAATGTGCTGGTTGTACGGTTGCTATCAATCATTAAAATTAACTTTCTCTTTTACTCTGTGGTATTTCTCCCTCATTCCATTGGACAAAATAAACATATTCCTTTGGCTTTCTTGGTAATTTCTTCACGAGAAATTACCAAGAAGGCCAAAGGAAGATTTTATATCTAGAGAATGCTTAAAAGGTTTTAATCCTGTATAAGATAATACTTTGTTCTGAAGCACACTGGGTAGTTTCCCTATTTAGCCATAATTTTGTATTTAGTGCAGTCCTGGTTCTCAAAGAATATAAATATTGATATTAATAATATAGTTAATAAAGTTGAAAACAAATAAAAGTTGTCAAAATTCACTACTGCTTATACTGTTGGAGTTATTTTTCCTTCTCTATATTCTGGTTAGCTAGTCTTTTGGTGAGGGGAAGATGGGATGAGATTTTGGTTGACTACCTAAAATTCTCTAATTTTAGGCCATCACAATGAAGTCTAGGGATTGGTTGAGCTGGCAAAGTCCATCTTTGCTTTGGAAAACATGATCTCTGGAAGTCTCCAGAGTCACAGTCCAAGACAATGATTCAGAAAGAGTTCTACCATGCACCATTCCTCCTTTCCTTGGGACTCAGCTCATTTCTAACAATGGGATGATTGCTTTGAGTGCTATGTCCCCTCTCTCCTTAGTAGTAATGATAACTGCTATCTCAAGGAGAAGTCACAATTATGATGAGTTCGTGTGGCATGGTCTGGCCATGCTGATGGGTGTGCCTGGATGGGGTGGATGACACCTCTTGCAGTTCTCCTCTTCCATCACTTCTTTGACTTGTTCTTCCAGTTCTTCTCCTTCCCTTCTGATCTCTGCCATCCCTGGTCTTGATTTCCCTTCACTTTTCTCTGTCCACCCCTTTGGTTCTTCAGTACCCTACTCTCAGTCCTCTTCTTTTCTATGCTAGAGACCATAGTCTGGAGGCAATAAGCCAAAGTCTGGCTATTGCATGTTTTATTTGCTTGTTAACTTGAATTGCCAATATTTAAGACTAAAATTTCTGGCTTCTTTGGAGAACAAAATAAAAAACAAAACAGGCCCCAATTTTTGGCATGACAGCAAGTATCTCAAGAAGAGAGGCAACTTCCATCTTCAGGGATATTCTACATTTTTTATATTTCCATGGTCCCTAACATCTGCACAGTGTACAAATGTGCTAATACCTACTCACTGCACTCACTTGTTGCCTGGCCTTGAGGCATTTGAGTTGTGACCTCTGCTCCATACACCTATCAAAGTCATTGATTATTATGCCTTTAACCACCGTTCATACACTAGTGATATCTAAAACCACTGTCCAGCTGAGGTATCTTTCACTCCAATGTCACATTTATTGTGTTAGAAATAAAATACTGACAACTGAGGAGAATACCCCACCTGGAGCCACCCTGCCCACCCAGAATGCAGGCCCAGAACTCTGCTCCTAGACTGGCAGATGCCCAGGACACCCCCGAGGAGACCTCCTCTACCTGCAGCTGCTCCATCCAGCCACCCACGTGGGCCCAGAACTATGCTCCCAGGCCAGCAGGCACTCAGGATGTCTGAGAAGGACTCTTCCTCCTGCCTGGAACCACCCCATTCACCTGACCCACTGGCCCACGACTCTGCTCCTGGGCCAAGGACCCCTGCCACCAGGTCCAGACATATTGGGCCTGTCCCCACAGCCAAGGATTTCAGATCCCTTTATTGTGTGGAGACAGGCCTGTCCGGACTACCCTATGCCTCTGAGACCCCAGGACACAGTGGCTCACACCTGCAGCTATGCTTAAAAAAATCCAGTGGGCTGCCCTGCATCCAAAACATGTTACAGATCTGCACTCTGAAGTCCAAATACAAAAGGTGCAACAAAATAAGGCTCCAGAAAGAAGCAGCTTTCTGAAGAAGGTGGTCATCAGAGGGGTAGGGTCTGACCCGGTCCTTGGACCTGCAAGGAAGAAGCACCCAGAGACCTGCCTTGCTTCACCATTGGAAACCTTAATTCAAAATATAGAAGAAGCTCTTCAAAAATGAGGAATCAAAATAGAAAAGGTTCATCTTAAACCCACAACTCTCCTACCAAGGAACTCACAGACAGGGAGCAGGATGAAAACAGAAAAAATAATCAGTGATCTGATTACTAAAAGGAACAATGAACTAAAAGAAGGTTTAATGAAGGGACTAAGTGATAAAACTCAAGAGATGAATTTTCTATTACCAAAGAGATAAATATACTGAAAAAGGAAATAGCAGAGCTAAAACCTTCAGTCACTCATATCAGATGAATGATGGAAAAATTTAATAATAGATTAAATTCCACAGAAAGTAGAACCTCAGCTCTTGAAGAAAGAACTTCCAACAATGAGAACAGATTGAGTAAGCTTGAGTGCATGGATGACAAAAACAAACAAACAGACATAAAGCATGAGCAGAATTTTCAAAATGTCTGGGACAAAATCAGAAGAAACAATCTAAAAATAATTGGGATAAAGAAGAAATAAAAATGCAAACAAATGGCATAAAGAACACTCTCAATGAAAGGGTTAAAGAAAAATATTCTCATATTAAAACTGTCAGATATGATCACCCAGGAAGTATATAGAACACCCAATAGGCCTAATCAAAAGAGAAGCTCACTGAGACACATCATATTCAAACTGTATAAAGGGAAATCAAAGAAAGAATATTAAAAGCTGCAAGAGAGAAAGGCCAAATCATATTCAGAGGCAAACCAATAAGGATCACCTCTGACATTTCAGCTCAGACCCTAGAAGCAAGAAGATCATGGAAGAAGATCTTTCAATGTCTGAATGACCACAACCAGCAGTACAGAATAATACTATACCCAGAAAAATGCAGTTTCAAATTCTAAGGGGAAATAAGAATACTTCACAATAAGATCAAACTTGCAGCATCTATGAACAGAATACCAACATTACAAAGAATTCTCAAAGATAAACTCCAGATAGAAGAACAGAAAACAATCCTTAAAACCCACAAATAGAGGAAATTCAATAAAAGTATACAATATCAAAAGAATCCAAGACAGCACAGAACTCACTAATATAACATGATGGCTATGAACCATAATCACATGACTTTCCTAACACTGAATGTGAATGATCTCAATGCACAAATCAAAAGACACAAATTAGCAGATTGGACCAAAAACCAAAATACAACAATATTCTGATTAAAGGAGACATATCTTACACCAAAAATATCCACAGAATGAGGGTAAAGGTAGGGGAAAAATCTACCAGGCTTACAGCCCAAGAAATCAACCAGGTGCTGTAATACTTATATCTGACAAAGTAGATTCCTACCAAAATTTAATCTGAAGAGATAAGAAAGGCCACCAAATCATAGTAAAGGGAACAATGCATCAGGAAGATATCCCCATAGTAAATCTCTACACTCCAACACCAACACTTCCAAGTATATGGAAGAAATATTCCATGAAATATGACTTATGGATGCCAAAATGAGACTTTATTATTCCTCTATCACCAATAGACAGATAATCAAAGCAATAAAAATTAATAAATAAATAAAGAGATCTCTAGCCTAAACAACTCTATAAATCAAATGGACTTCACAGACATCTATAGAATATTCCACCCCAAATGGGCTGAGTTCACCTTCTTCTCAGCAACACATGTATCCTTCTCCAAAATAGATCATATTCTAGTTCACAGAGGAAATCTCAGCAAATATAAAAAAGTAGATAATATCCCATACATCCTATCAGACCATGACACCATGATGCTAGTAATTCACAGCAAAAATTATAACAGAAAATACATATGTACATGGAGATTGAATAATACCCTATTAAATGAAGAATGAATACCAGAAGCCATGAGAGCAAAAATTAAGAAATTCTTGGAAGCAAATGAGGCTGAAGACACAACATATTGAAAACTTTAGGACAGCATGAAAGCATTGTTATGGGGAAAATTTATAGAACTGAGTGCCTACATTAAAAATCAGGAGAGATCCTTAATAAATAAGCTTATTCTCTACCTCAAATCCCTCCAAAAGGAAGTACAATCTAATCCTAAAGCCAGCAGAAGACAGAAAATAATCAAGATCAGAGCTGAAATAAATGAAATTGAAAACACCACCACCACCACCAACAAAACAATAAAAAGAATAGATGAAACAAAGAGCTGGTTCTTTGACAAATTAAATAAAATTGACTGACACCTATCCAATATCACTAAAAGAAGGAGGGAAATGAATCAAATCAACAAAATCACCAACAAGAAGGAAGTGATCACCACTGACCCTGTAGAAATCTAATGGATTATCAGAACATATTCTGAAAAACTACATGCCTCTAAATCACATAATCCGGAAGACATGGACAAATTTTTAGACATATACAACAATTCCAAATAGACTCAAGATAATATTGAAAGCCTAAATAGCTCAATAACAGTCACAGAAATCAATATAGCAATTAAAAGCCGTCCAAAGAAGAAAAGACCAGGACCTGATGGATTCCATCCTGAATTTTACCACACCTATGAGGAAGAGCTAACAACTCTCCTTACCAAGCTATTCCAAGAAATTGAAAAGGAGGTAACTCTCCCAAACACTTTTTATGAGGCAACCATAACTCTGACACCAAAACTCAACAAAGACACATCAAAAAAGGAAAACTACCAACCAATATCCTAATATCCCCAATAGACCATAGATGCAAAATTCCTTAATAAAGTTCTAGCAAACTGCATATAAAAACACATTGGGAAGATAATTCATCATGATCAAGTGTGCTTCAATCCAGGGATGTGAGGCTGGTTCAACATATGCAAATCAATAAATGTGATTCATCACTAAAACACAATTAATGACAAAAACCATACGATGCAGAAAGACCTAAATGAAATCAAACATCCATTTATGATCAAACTCTAGAGAAGAAAGGAATCAAAGGAATGTATCTTAACTATGTAAAGGCCATATATGACAAAACCACAGCTTATATAATACTACATGGAGAAACAATGAAAGCAGTTCCACTAAACTTGGGAACAAGATAAGGCTACCCACTCTCACCACTTTTATTTAATACAGTCCTTGAGTTCCTAGCCAGAGCAATCAGGTAAGAGAAGGAAAAGAAAGGGATAAGAACAGGAAGAGAAGAACTCAAACTATTGCTTTTTTCCTAATGACATTATTCTATATTTGGAAGACCCCAAAAACTCCACAAACACTGCTTGAGCTTACAGACTTAGCAAAGTGGCAGGCTACAAGATCAACACCCATAAATCAATAGCTTTCCTATATGCTAACAATAATAGGTCAGAAGAAATCAGGAAATTGGTCCCACTCACAATATCCTCAAAAAGAATAAAATGCTTGAAAATTAATATAACAAGGAAGTAAAAGACCTCTACAAGGAAAACTGTAGAACACTGAATAAAGAAATTAAAGAAGACCTGAGAATATGGAAAAACATTCTATGTTCTTGGTTAGGCAGAATCAATATATTTAAAAATGGCCATTTTGCTAAAAGCACTGTACAGGTTTAACACAATTCCCATAAAGATCCAATGCTATTTATTTATTTATAGAGGGAGAGATAGACAGAGAGTATCAATTTTATTTAGTATTTCATGTGGCTTTTGTTGCTCTGACACTTGGTTGTGTATATAGTGCTGGAATTTGAACCCTTGTGTGTGCCAGGCAAGCACTGTAACTGGAGCCATTGATCCAGCCCCATTCTTTTATTTTAGAGAGAGAGAGAGAGGGAGAGAGAGAGAGAATATGAGGGAGAGATTGAGAAAGAGAGAGAGAAAGAGAGAATCCATTTTATTTAGTTTTTCATCTGGCCTTTGTTTCTCCAACAGAGTTGCTATGTGGGGCTAGGTTTCAAATGGGAACCTTGAACATGGTAGGCAAGCACTCCAAACTGCTGAGCCACTGCTCCAGCCCCAATGTCATTCTTTACAGATGTCAAAAGAGCAATTCTCAAATTCAGTTGGAATAATAAGAGACCTAGAATAGCCAAAACATTACTAAGTGAGAAAAATGAAACAGGTGGTTTCACAATGTCAGATCTAAAATGGCTCTGTAGAGCTCTAGTAACAAAAATAGTATGGTATTGGTGTTAAAATAGGCATGAAGAACAATGGAATAGAATAGAAGACTCTGAGACAAACCCACAAATCTTTAAATATCTCATCTTTGACAAAGGAAGTCAAAATATAACATGGAAGAATGACAGCTTATTCAACAAATGGTGCTGAACAAACTGGACAGCCACTTGAAGAAATTTGAAATTAGATCCTCACCTGTCACTCTGTACAAAAATCAAAACAAAATGGATCATGGAGGGGCTGGAGCAGTGGCTTGGCAGTTTCAGCACTTGCCTGGCATGCACTAGTATGTAGGTTCAAATCCCAGCACCCTGTACAAAACAGAGTTGGAGTGATGAAAGCCACATGAAAAACTACAT
This sequence comes from Aplodontia rufa, assembly GCA_004027875.1. Taxonomy (NCBI): domain Eukaryota; kingdom Metazoa; phylum Chordata; class Mammalia; order Rodentia; family Aplodontiidae; genus Aplodontia; species Aplodontia rufa. The sequence goes on from PVKS010000487.1 coordinate 84,777, forward strand.
AAAAATTGATTATCTCTTTCTCTCTCTCTCACTGTCCCTCTCTTTAAAAAAAAAAAAACAGAACTAGGAATTAAACCAGCTACCATAGAACTGCTAGAAGAAAAATTAGGACCAATATTCCATGACTTTCTCATCAAGATTCCCAAAGTGAAAGAATTAAAGTGAAGAATCAATGAGTGAGATGCCATTAAACTGAAAAGCTTTTGCTCAGCCAAGGAATTGGTCAAAACTCTCAAGAGAGAACCTACAAAATTGGTTATAATCATGGCCTGTGATTCCTCTGACAGGGGCTAATATCCAAAATTTACAAAGAACTCAAACAACTTAATATTAAAAACACAAACAATTCAGTCAATAGATGGGCCACAGAGCTAAACAGAAACTTCTTGGCAGAGAAATTGAGCAAGCCAAAGAATACAGGAGAAAGTGTCCTAAATCACTAGTAATCAGAGAAATGGAAATCAAAACCACACTAAGATTTCACCTCACTTCAGTCAGCCTGGCAAAGATGAAGAAAATAAACAGTAATGAATGCTGACTGATTGTGGGGAGACAGGAACACTATTACACTACTGGTGGAACTGCTGACTGGTCCAGCCACTCTGGAAGGCAATGTAGAGACTCCTCAAAAAACCAGGGATGGATCCACTATATGTCCCAGCTATCCCTCTTCTGGGTATTTTCCCAGAAGAGCTAGAATCAGTGCATTACAGTGGCACAGCACAAATCAATGTTCACAGCAGCTCTGTTTACAACAGCTAAATCATGGAATTAACCCAGATGCCCTTCACTAGATCAATGGGCACAAAAGCTGTGATATATATATATCACAGCTGTGATATATATATATATATATATATATATATATATATATATATATATATATATATATATATTTGGAGTTCAACTCAGGTATTAGAAACAAGGATATCACAACCTTTGAAGGTAAATTGATGTCAATGTAAGAAATTACACTGAGTGAAATTCGCCAAACCCAGAGACTCAAGGGTCAAATTTCCCCCCTCATTTGTGGAGGCTAGGGCAAAACCCAGGCTTGGGTGAAAGGTAGTCTAGATCATGCACTCGACTCACCAAAGTAAACAATTGGGGTCGATTCTGAATTAGAATCAGGGGTATATCATACTGTTACTACATATGCATTCATGACTATACAACAAAACAACTCCACAACAAAACTGAAAAAAAAGAAATAAAGTACCACTTACTGAGTACTCTATTCAAGGCATCATAGTAGCTGTTTTATAAGAATTATTTCATTCTATCCTCTCAATCACTCTTTGGGGTAAGAATTGCTATGACTCCTAGTTTACATATGAGAACTTGAAACTCTGAGAGGTAAACTTGCCCAAAGAAGGCATGCCATTACTAAACGGTGGGACTCAGATTCAAGACCAAGAACAGTTGATACCAGAGACTACAACCTTCATTACTACCCTGTCTGTGAGCAGCTCCATAGAAACGTAATGGTACCTCTACTCAACATGTTAACAATAAGCATACTATCTTCCTTGTCCAGCTTAGTGTGATAATCTAATTTCTACAGATCAGATACCACCCAACAATTCCCCTAAGGCCTGATTAGACCTAAGCCACTATGCAGTTATGAACTCCTAGAAGAAAATAAAGTGTCAACACTGCAACATATAGGTACTGGCAATGATTTCCTCAATAAGATCCCTAAAGCTGAGGGAATAATACCAAGAACTAACAAATGGGGTGGCATCAAGTTAAAAAGCTTCTGCACAACAAAGAAAACAATTAGGAATGTGAAGAGAGAAACTACAGAATGGAAAAAAATTCTTTGATAACTAAATATACAAAAATGAAATGAAAACCCAAATAACCCAATCAATAAATGGGCAAATGAACTAATAGACACTTCTAAAAAGAAGAAATAGAAATGCACAACAAATATGTTCAACATCATTAGCAAGTAGAGAAACACAAATCAAAACTACACTAAGATTTCATCTCATTCCAGTCAGAATGGCAGCAACCTAGAATACAAACAATAACTGGGCACAGTGGCACACACCTGTAATCCCAGTGATTAGGGAGGCTGAGACAGAAAGATCCCAAGTTCAAGGCCAGGCTCAGCAACTTAGTGAGACCCCCCCAGCAACTTAGACCCCATGACACCAAAAAAAAAAAATGCTGGAATATAGGCTCAGTGGTAAAGCACCCCTGGGCTAAATCCTCTGTACTAAAAAACAAAAAATAGACAAACAATAAATGCTGGAGAGGATGTGGAGAAAAAGCACTTTGATCCTGTTGTTGAGATTGTAGACTGGTATATTATATAACCATGGAAATCAGTATGGAGGTTTCTCAAAATAAATACTGAGGAGTGGTATAGCTGGATCAGATGGAACCACCATCTGATCCAGCTATACCACTCCTCAGTATTTATCCTAAAGAACTAAAGTTATAATACTAGTGATACATGCATACCCATGTTTACAGCAGCACAATTCATAGCCAAATTGTAGAATCAGCCTACGTGCCCATAAATGAATTAATGGATAAAGAAAATGTGGTAGAGGGGCTGGAGCAGTGGCTCAACAGTTGTGGCGCTTACCTGTCATGTGCAAGGAATGCAGGTTCAAACCCCAGCACTACATATACAACCAAGTGTCTGAGCAGCGAAGGCCATGTGAAAGACAAGATGAAATTGATTCTCTCTTTCTATCACTGTCCCTCTCTCTTTAAAAAAAAGAAGAAAAAACTTTAGAATATATGCACAATGTAGTTTTATTCAACCATAAGGAAAAATGAAATTATGTCTTCTGCCAGAAAATAGACGGAACTTGAGACCATTGTGTTAAAAGAAATAAGCCAAACTCAGGTGGAGGGTCACAAAGTTTTGCTCTCATATGTGAAAGCCAAAGAAAAAGGAAAAGAAAAGTGGTGGTAGGGGAGCTCATGAAAAGTGAAGGTAGATCCATAAAGTAGAAGAAAGGGCCAGGGGGAGGGAGAGGGGAAGGAAAGGGGAAATACTGGGAAATGATACTGGCCAAATTCTAATGTTATATTGTATACTTGTGTGAATACATAACAATAAATCCTATGTACAACTATAATGTACCAATAAAATATGGAAAAAATACAAATGAGACAGGGTGCCATGATGGAAAGAACATGGTGCTGGGAGCCTAATTTTAAATCCTGGTTCTTCTATTCATTAGCCTAACGATACTGGCAAAAATCTTTTTGAACCATTCAAAACCTTATGTTCTAGGCAGCAGAACATGGCAGACTGCATGGAAGTCACGCCAGAGCACTCTCTTTGACCTGAAAGAAAGAAATAGCATGAAAGCTACCTTCCTGCAAGGTGCGTGTATTAGAAAAAAATTCACTGAACACAGCATGAATCAGTGGGAGATCAGTGACTTGGAGACTTGAGTGTAGCAAGTGGAAAAGAGGAATTAATTCAGACCAGGGACTGCCCTTGCCCCTCAATCAATACAGCAGTGAGGGAGACACTGATCGACTCAGTCTGATCCCTTCAGCCATGCAGAGATCAACTGCACATGGAAAAGCTGTACTGGGCTGAAATTGGGTGCTCTTGGCATTTCTACTGTGGAGGAAGGGGCACACTTCCTCTCTCACCTATGAGAAAGTCAGACTATAATATAATGATTTTGGACAAACAGGCAGGAAAACAGAGTTGGGAATCTAAGGCAGATTTCCCCACAGTCTTTCCAGTATCCTACAATCTGCTGTGATGGGCAGAGTGCAAACAGGAGCTCTGCTCATTGCTTAAAATGGGACAACTCTGTGGCATCTCTGCTTTGGAGGATAGAACATTGTCCTCCCCACCCCACCCCCCTGTCCCCTTCCAGTGTTAGGTGGCATGGACTGCAGCCATTTTAAGTATACTGGAAAGGTGCGTGGAACTTTGTTCCATACCCTCATTACCATCTCTAATCCCCCTATGAACCCAGGGCAAATTCAGCGGAGATGAGAGCCTGGAGTCAGTGTAGCCTGCAGGACAGTTAAAGCAGAGATAATTAAATTGAGAAGTGAAAGGGATGCCTGATGGCAAACTTGTTCTCCCCCTCCCCCAACCAAGTTCCAAGCCACCAGACTGTAGGACAACACTCCAGGATATTTGGTCAGACTTTATTGGTGACCAGCAGAGCCACTTCAAATTCATACATCAGAGTTGTATGTTTGTAGTAAGTGTTATTGCTGTGGACCTGTTTTTCTTTCTACTTACTTATTTCTTACCTTTCCCTTGAACACTTGCCTTAATGTAAATATCAGTACTCACCACACCACCTGAGGTCAGGGCTGTATAGTCCCTGGTAGTTAACTTCTCCATTATCCAAATCTTCCTTATTCTCAGGGAATAGCCAAATCCTATTCTTCTAACTCTCATCCCCCCAACATCATTCTCCCAGTCTCCCCTACTTTCTCTCTCTCCTTTTCTTCTTTTTGTTCTGTTTGTTTGTTTTTTGATTTTGATGTTCTGTTTTTGGTAATCAGAACATTCTTACAGCACATCTATATATTCTCCTCTGGCTTCATAATCACAAGACTATCTACCTTTCCACTTCAGTTCTTTAGTTTCAGATGTCTATATAAGCTTAACATCAATCTGCTCCATCCGGAGATAATTGCTAATCACATCTTTCCTCCCATAGGTGGTAACTGATAGTGTATTAACTATAAAAGAAATAGATTAACCAGTTCAACACTGTTTATTGTATCCTTTAACGGACCATATTGTCTATTTATCCTTATCAAGGGTGTTAATGGAAATCCAATGTGAATGCCAATTTTGATAATGCTTGGTTGCTTTTAATCCAGTTATAGTCCGATGGTTAACAGTGTTGCAACCAAAGATAGTTACTAATCCTATCAATCTGCATTTAGATGGTAAGTAACATGGTAACAGTTACAGAAGGAACAAAGTAACTAGGTTAACACTGTTTATTGTACCCATTGGCTGCTCATATTGCTTCTTTTGCCTTAGAGGTATTAGAAATTGCAAAGGCCAATAATTAACCATAGGTTGGAGACCCTACCATTAATCTCAACTTTGAAATTGTACCCAATCCAAGTTATTGAATAGACAAAACTCCCACAACTCATCAACATCCCCAAAGTAAAATAACCAAAGAGGGCTCACAGGCCCCACTTCCTGGCCCCAAAAATGAAGAAAATGGGAAGCAATTCTCCTCCTCAAACCCACAGCTCGCCAGCCAAGGAGTCCATGGATAGGGTCCAGGATGAAAACCTAGAAAAAAGTATCAACTATCTGATTATTAAAACAATCAAAGAATTAAAAGACTTAAGGAAGGAATTAAGAGAGCGATTTCAGGAGCTGAGTGACCACATTAATAAAGAACTAGACATTCTGAAAAGAGACACAGAAGAGCTCATAGAATTGAAAAACACATTCAACCAAATTAAAAGCTCAATGGAAGATGTTAATATCAGAGTATACTCAGTAGAAAATAGAACTTCAGTTCTCAAAGAATGAACATCAGATAATGAAGACAGGTGAGTAATCTTGAAGGCAAGAAGGATAGACAAGCAAAAAAAACTTACTGAGCATGATCAGAATATCTAAGAAGTATGGGATGAGACCAGAAGAAATGACCTCAGAAGAATTTGGTTAGGGGAGAATATTGACTAACAAATGAATGGCAGAAAGAACTGTCTCAATGAGACAGCCAAAGAAAATTTCCTCCATATCAGAATTGATCCAGAAATTCAAATTCAAAGGGCCTACAGGAAACCAAATAGACCACACTAAAAAAGAAACTCAACAAGACACACCATATAGAAAAATGAATAACAGAAATCAAGAAAAAACTTTAAAAGCAGGAAGAGAAAAACACCAAATCACATTCAGAGGCAAACCAATAAGGATTACTATGGATTTCTCAGCTCAGACAATAAAGGGAAAAAGAGCATGGAATATTTTTCAAATATTGAAAGAAAATAATTGTAACCAAAAATCTGTACCCTGAAAAACTCAGCTTTAAATTTGCTGGGGAAATAAAATCCTTGCATGATAAGAACAAATTGGCAACATACATGAACACAAAACCAGTTCTATAGAAAATACTCAAAGACAAACTTCAAACAGAAGAACAAGCTAACAACTCCCAAAGCCCATAATCAGAGAAAGTCAATAAAAACATAACTCACTAAAAGATATCCAAGATGGCACAAAATACAGCAAAGGTCACAATGCCAAAGAACCAAAATCACATATCTATTCTAACGCTGAATGTGAATAGACTCAATGCTTCAATCAAAAGACACAAATTTGCAGACTGGATCAAAAACCAAAATACAATAATATGCTGCTTACAGGAGACACATGTTATAGCGCCAAACTGAAACAGAAGGTGAAAGGTTGGTAAAAAACCCTATCCAGCACATGACTCAAGAAAGCAAGCCAGTGTGGAGATACTTATATCTGACAGAGTTAATTTTGAGCACAGATAGAAGGTAAAAGGTTGTCAAAAAACCTACCAGGCATATGGCCCAAGAAATCAAGCTGACATTGAGATATTTATATCTGACAAAGTTAATTTTGTCCAAAAATTAGTCATAAAGGATAAACAAGTTCATTACATCTTAGTAAATGGAACATTACTATATCAAGAAGACATAATAATAGCTAACATTTATGCCCCCAATTACAACCTTTCCAAATATGTGGAAAAACTACTCAAAGACATTAAACCCCTTATCAACTTCAACACAATAATAATAGGGGACTTCAATACACCACTATCAACAATAGACATCATCAAACCAAAAACCAAAAAAAAACAACTCTAACCTAAACAATTCTATCAATAAATTGGACTTAAAAATTACAGAATATTCCATCCCAAATAGGCTGAGTTTACCTTCTCAGCAGCCAAGTGGATCCTTCTCAAAATAGATCACATCCTAGTCCACAAAGGAAATCTTAGCAAATACAAAAAGTTCATATAATCTCATGTATCCTATTAGATCACAATGGTATGACCTTAGAAATTAACAGCAAGAAAAACAATAGAAAGTACATAAATATATGGAGATTGAAAAATACCCTCTTATATAAGGAATGGATCAAAGGCAAAATGAGAACAGAATTCCTTGGAGAGGAATGAGAATGAAGATACAACATTTTGAAATCTCTGGGACATATGAAAGCATTCTTAAGAGATAAATTTATAGCACTGAGTACCTTCATCAAAAATCAGGAGAGAGTCCAAATAAATAAATGTATACTCCAACTCAAATCCCTATAAAAAGAGGAACACTCCAATCCCAAATCCAACAGAATGCATGAAATAACATGAAATAAATTGAGAACAAGAAAATAATACAAAGAATCAAAAATGGAAAAAGTTGGTTCTTCAACAAAATAAATAAAATTGACAGACCCTTAGACAACCTCACTAAAAAGAAGAATGAAATAAAGCTAATCAACAAAATCAAAGACAAAAATGGAGACATCACCAATGACTCAACTGAACTACAGAGGATTATCATAACTGATTTTGAAAAACTATACTATTCCAAATTTGATAATTTGGAAAACATGAACAAATACCTGGACACATATGACATTCCCAAATTATCACAGGAGGGTATTGAAAATCTAAACAAACCAATCTCAGGTAGCAAAATTGAAACATCAACCAAAAGCCTTCCAAAAAAGAAAAGACCAGGACCTGATGGATTCTCAGCGGAGTTCTACCAGACCTTTACAGAAGAATTATGTCTTCTCTTTCATAAGCTAGTCCATGAAATTGAAAGGGATGGAACCCTCCCCAACACTTTCTAGGAGGCAACCTTAACTTCTGACACCAAAACACAGCAAAGATACATCTAGAAAAGAAAACTAGAGCTCAGTTTCCCTGATGAACATAAATGCAAAACCCCTTTATAAATGCTATCAAACCACATTCAAAAACACATCAAAAAGATAACACATCACAATCAAGTGGAATTCCAGGAATTCAGGACTGCTTCAACATATGCAAATCAATAAATGTGATTTACCTCTTAAACAGAATTAAAGACAAAAGCCATATGATCATCTCAATTGATGAAGAAAAGGCCTTTGATAAAGTTCAAAGCCATTTAGGCTTAACACTCTGGAGAAGATAGGGATCAAAGTAACATATTTTAATTTTGTAAAAGCCATTTATGACAAACCCATAGTCAACATTATACTTGACAGAGAAGGACTGAAACCATTCCTGTTAAATTCATGTATAAGACAAGTCTGTCCACAATCACCACTCTTATTCAACATAGTGCTTGAAACCCTACCCAGAACTATCAGACAAGAGAAGGAAATCAAAGGAATTTGAATAGGAAAAGAGAAAGTTAAACTATATTTGTTGATATCATGATACTATACCTAGAAGACCCAAAACGCTCTATCAGAAGACTTAGCTTAAAAATGAATTTAGCAAAGTGGCTGATTACAAGAACAACATTCAAAAATCAATAGCTTTCCTATACTCCAGAAGCAATTCTGCCAAAGAAGAAGTCAGAAATTCCATCCCATTCACAAATCCTCAAAAACAATAAAATACTTGGGCATTAATCTAACAAAGGATATAAAAGACATCCACAAGGAAAACTATTGAACGTTAAAAAAAAGAAATTGAAGATGATCTGAGAAGATGGAAACATATTCCATGTTCTTAGGCAGAATCAATATAATTAAAATAGCCAGTCTGCTGAAAGCCCTGTACAATTCAATGCGATCCCCATCAGGATACCAATGACATTCTTCATGGATATAGAAAAAATAATTCTCAAACTCATTTGTAATAACAAAAACCCTAGAATAGCCAAAACGTTACCAAACAAGAAAGATGAAACAGGATGTGTCACAATACTTGACCTGAAATTATACTATAGGGCTATAGAAGTAAAAGCAGCCAGGTAGTGGTCTCAAAACAACCATGAAAACCAGTGGAATAAGATAGAAGACACCGAGACTAACCCAAAAGTCTTTAACCACTTTATATTTGACAAAGGGGAGAAAATATAACATGGAGGAAAGATAGCCTGTTCAACAAATGGTGCTGGATGAACTGGACAGCCAAATGCAGACAATGAAATTAGATCCTTCTCTCTCACCTACCACAAAAATCAAATTGAAATGGATCAAAGAATTAGGAATTAAACCAGTAACTATACAATTATTAGAAGAAAAATAGGTTTAACACTCCACTACATCAGGGTAGTCACCTCCTTCCTTATTTAGACTCCCATAGCACAAGAATCAAAGTTAAGAATCAATAAGTGGGATGCTATTAAACTAAAAAGCTTCTGTACAGTTAAAGAATTAGTCAAAAGCATCAGACAGGACCTACAGAATGGGAGAAAATCATTGCCTGCTATGCCTCCAGCAGTGGACTAATATCCAGAATATACAAAGAACTCAAAAAATGTAACACCAAACCCACAAATAATCCAATCAATAAATGGGCTATGGAAGTAAACAGAAACTTCTCAACAGAGGAAGTCCAAAAAGTCAATAAATATGTGTGATAACATTCTACATCTCTAGCAATCAGAGAAATGCAAATCAAAACTTCACTGAGATTCCACCTCCCTCTAGTCAGAGTGGCAACAATGAAGAATACAAACAATGACAGATGCTGACGGGTTGTGGTGAGAAAGGAAAACTAACACATTGTTGGTGGGACTGCAAACTGGTACGGCCACTATAGAAAGCAGTGTGGAGATTCCTCAGAAAAGTAGGGATGGAACCACCTTATGACCAAGCTGTGTCTCACTCCTGGGTATTTTCCTCAAAGAGCTAGAATTGGCATACTACGGAGACACACCTACATCAATGTTTACAGCAGCTCAGTTCACAATAGCTAAATTATGGAACCAACCCAGATGCCCCTCCTAGGATGAGTAGATTAAAAAACTGTGGTATATTATACAATGGAATTCTACTCTGCTATAAGAATAATATCATGGCATTTGCAGCCAAATGGATGGAGTTGATAAAAATTATGCTGATTGAAATATTCCAAACTCAGAGACTTAAGGGCTGAATGTTTTCTCTCATATGTGGATACTAGTGTAAAACCTAAGACAGGATGAAAGTTAGCTAAGCTTAAATAATAATCTCAACATATGTGAAATTTCACAAAAGCAGGGGGAACCATAACTATGATGGAGGGGAAGGAAGGAGGAAGGCAGGGAGGTGAGGGAAGGATTAGGGGGGTTATCAACACAACTGGAAACTCTTGACTCCCATGAGAAGCCCAACTATACACAGGCAGGCAGACAAACTCAGAAATTTCAAACAATAATATACATATATATGCTCATTTCTATCTACAGCATGGGTGTAGTACAGAAGAGACATGAGATTGGGGAATGAATGAAGAGGGGGAGAGATCCTGGATAAGGATTGGCCTTACCTTACTTTGTCAATGTCCATGTATACGTAAATATGTAATAGCGATTCCTTCAAAAATGTAAGACTATGCTGAATACATTTAAAAAAAGTAAAAAACAAAACAACAAAAACAAAAGCACAAAAACCTTATGTTCCTTATCTGTTAAATGGAGATACGAATACACACCTTTGGGGTTAATGTGAACATAAGAGATAATTATTGTAGAATACCTAGTATATTCCCTGGAAATGGTGTCAGTAAATAACAATTTACCAAAGTCATTTATTCTCCAAGGCAGAAAATAAGTGTTAAAAGCATGGACAGTTTTGGAGATTTAAGGATGAAGAGTTCACTAATGTTAAAGGAAGAGCCTTGCAGGATTTACATTGGAGAAGAAGGAAAGAGAACATATCAGGTCAAGAACAGTGTGTGCAAAGGTCCAGAGACAGAAATTCTCTGGTTGTATTCTGGAGACAAGAAAGCTCCACTGTGGTTAGTCCTCTTATTCACTCATTCCTTTACTTAAATCATTTTCTTAGATGGAAATTTGTTTTTAGTAACAGTTGGAGATAAGATTAGTGGGTAATTTGAGGATAAAATAATAGAGTCATTAAAGGCCCATGTAAAATGTGGGACCATATCATGCAAAAGGAGGATGCTGAAAGCCTTTTAACAAAAATAATTTATCATGATTTGGGGAAAGAGCTTAAAGTTCTTGCCAATAGTATTCTTCATTTTGATCTTTCAAATAAATAATCTTATTTTCTGTCAGTGAACAAAAGCTTTGAATTATTTTTATTGGAAGAGAATAAGAAAAAGAAATATTATAATAATTTGGCAAAAGATGTACATAAAGTTTCTTATTAAATTCAGAGTGAATGTTTAATAAAGACCATACTGGGTGGTTTTCAGTAGCATTTTAAAATATCAAACGGTATTAGAGAGGATGATATTATGGCTTTTGAAATCAAATGGATGGAGATGGACAGAATTATGCTTAGTGAAGTCTCCCAAGCTCTGAGACTCAAGGGCCGAATGGTTTCTCTAATTTATTGATGCTAGAATTTATGGGGAAGCAGTAGGGCAGACGGCTCACCTAACAAAATCTCAAATTGAATGACTTTCAGAGTAATAGGGGGATAGCTCTCTAGGATACTTGGAGGTGTGGGGAGGGGGATGGGGGGAGGGTATATGAAGAACTCTTAGGAGTCTGGTGATTGGGAGGATGGGGAAACCATCCCAGAAGCTGATGTCATTCCTCCACGAGCTACCCATTTAACTTATGAGTTCTTCTGGGGGAAATTGCAACAGGTGAAACCCAAGGTGGTTTATCTATGCTTTGGCATTACCCCTGGATAACGAAGTTTATATACATTGATTGCTACTGTTTTGATAATGTTTCCCCCTCAACTGTATCTCTATATACTTCTAATAAAAAAAAATCAAATGGTATTAGCACTAAAAAATAATCCCTGAGGGTTTCAACCACTCAGTACATGCATTACTTATTATTTCTTATTACTTTAATATGTCTGTTCCTAAAAGTAAGTTTTGGACAGCCCTTTGGAGTCTTCCTCTTACAGTAGCCTGTCTTATAGTTCATGGGTGGCAGCATTCCAAGGAAGTAGCCATGGTGGTTGTTTGGGCCACTCATTCTCTTAGTGGAACCAAATGTGAATGTGGCCTTGGAGAGCTGGCATGGTGAGCCTACTAATGCTTTATGTCCCCCAGACTTCCAAAAACCTGGTCCAATATTCCATTCTGATTGTGAAGAGATGGGATGTGAGGCCCCTCAGATCTGACTGAGAGGTCTGGAGACAACTTAGGTAGCATTTATTGTAGGAGCAGTCAGGGAGTCACCTGAGGAAGATGAGGCTGGGCACTTTACCACTGATATCACAGCCCTTGCAAAATCTGGAGGTGCTCTGTCATGGGGTGTGGCTAAACCTGGGTCTGGATCAATGTTCTGATTAATGGAACTTTGTCTTTGTTCATCTCCATGTGGCCTTTCTATAGGAGGGGACAGAGGGATGTTAGAAGCTTAGACATAGACTTTTAGCATGTACGTTTACCTAGAGTCCTGCCAAGGCTGAGATAATACTTTTATTTTCATAGTTGCTTTATTGGTGGCAGATAGGCTAGACCTTTCATTTTCCTCCTGATTCAGGCAGTCTTTACCTTTTTAGGTTTTTGAGGTTTGAGGTTGGAAGAATAATAATAACAAAATTTAAAGGTGATCAATAAAAATTATATAAATATTACTAAGACATAATACTTAAAGGTATTTTCAGTCCAGTGCTCTACTTTTTTAAGGATAAACTATTTATTAATAAATTGCCATCTTAATTATGATCTTAGTAACTTTTACTATATAACAATCTATATGCTATTCATCAGGTTGGTTCCTTCTGGGGCTGCAGAGAACTCATCCTTGTCTACTCCAGCTTCAGAGCTGCACTCAGTTCTTGGGTGATATCACATTTCTCCCCTAGCTTTAACCTGACTTTTCATTTTCCTCCTGATAGTCTTCTTTCCTTTCTGTGGTCTTATCTGCCTCTGCCTCACTTTCATAAGGAAGTGGTTACATTTAGGAATGCCCTCTCCCAGATAATCTGGGATGATTTTCCCATCTCAAGATCCTTAATCACATTCGCAAAATCCTTTCTGCCATAGAAGGCAACATTCACAGATTTCAGGCATGAATATCTTTGGGGGCCATTATTTAGCTTACTGCAAACATTTTAAACCAGAATATAATGAAATTCAATTTAAAATACTCAAAGAAATTATGAGCCAAAGATTTTATATTCAGCAAAACTAACGTGTGGCATAACGGACACAGATAAATCTTTTCAGCTTTAAAGAACTCACAGAATATTGTTCCCCTGATCCCTTTTTGAAGAATCTATTTAGAAAATGAGCTGCAGACAACTCAAATAACTAGACAGACATTGACCTAAAGACTTACAGTGACCATGAACTTTGTTTTACTAAATAAAATTGGGGGGTGGAGAGAAAGTATAAATGCTATATTCTCTGACAATGAAGATATATTATAACTAAAAATGGGTGAAAGAGACAGGGAGAGTATATTAATATGTATTTAAATTGTTCTCACTAGTTGTATGAATAGTGGTTGCATCAGTATTGCTATTCTGAAATTGTAGGGTAAAAAATACGGAACCAAAGTAAATGTGTAATCATTATTCAAGGCTCAGTTTAAACAAACAAACAAAAAATCTTCCATGAGGACTTCTTTAATTCCACTAAGAAGAAGTCTTTTGCTTTCTTTGAATTCTCATTATACATTATGGATTCTTTTATGACACTTACTACTTTCAATTTTGCATTATAGTGATTTGATGCAAGTGTTTTCTCACCCACTATGATAATGAGTTCTTCTATGTGGCACAGTGCCAAGCACATTAAATCATCTTATAAATATGCTTATGAATAAACAAATGACTTGCCTTGAAAAATCTTAGTAGGTATAGAGACAGAATTGCTAGTAAATTTCTTATATACAGGGTCCATATTTCTTCATTCCCAAAGTGATGCAATGTCTGAAGATAGAACATTCTCATTAATGGCATTTCCTCATTGAATAGTGAAATTTTCCTTGTACAAGTCCAGCTCCTGACCCTGGAGATTGACTTTTTTTCTGTCAAATTGGTAGTATGGAAAATAGCTCCCCAAGAACCCAAATTTTTACTGTTTTCTGAAGGTGGTTAGTTATTATGGATATAATTTGTTAGGCAAACCTTCTAAACCATAATTATCTACCCACAAGAAAAGCAACTGCATCATTCCTCATTCCCTGTCACAAGTCTTGTACACAAGCAAGATACTTTATAGAGGATGTCTGGGGGCCAGAGCACTCATTCTGAGTCTGCACACAAGTCATATGCTTATAATAAGAAGGTTGTGAGATGAGGCTTCAGCCAGCTGGGCTCAGACCAGAAAAAGCATGAGTTCCTGCTGACTTGGCAGACTTCCCTGTTAGTTTAGGGAAGTGAACTCGCATACCACCCACCAGGAGTCTTTCTGGAAGAGAAGACTAAGGAGCTGGAGAAAAAGTAGTGTTCCTAGCTAAGTCTAGACATGGAGCCACATTTTACAAGAAGTTATGGTCTGAACTTCCCACAAAATTAATTAAGACAGAAACCTCCCTCAATTACAATAAATTGTGTTCTTCTGAAGACTGCTGCCAGTTCTCAAGTCGTTAAGTGGCATCACAGCGCACTGTAAAAATCTTCCCTTTCAAGAAGCCTGAGAGGGCCCTTGGGATCTTCTGGAAAGGAATGGGGGAATTCAAAAGAGGGAAAATTAAAGGTAAAGCAGACCTGGAAAAGAGCACACATCAAGGAAAGGATAATATGGTGGACCTTAAAGAATAAGGATTTCTACTAGACATTTATTGAACTTAAGGGTAAATGCAGCAGTTTGGGTCTGAAATATCCCCAAAGGTCCATGAGTTACAGACTTATTCCCCAGAGTGGCACTATTGGAAGGCAGAGGACCCTTTAGGAGCTGGGGCCTAGTGGGAGGTCTTCAGTCACTGGGGGCATGTCCTTTTCTCTCTTACTCCCCAGCCATGATGTGAAGGCTTTTGCTCTGCCATGCGCTTCTGCTATTCTGTGTTGCTTTGCCACAGGCCTGAGGCAAAGCAGCCAATCATGAACTGAAACCTCCAAAACTATGAGCCAAAATAAGCCTTTTCTCTTTATAAGCTCATTTATCTAAGGTATTTATTGTAGTGAGGAAAGCTGACTAACAGTATATAGCATTAAGTTAAATTTATTTGAACAAATATTTGTTGTTTCTTTTATTAGGAGCCTGACATTGTTCCAAATGTACTGGGGAATCTGAGTTAAGTAGAAAGGCATCAGAATAATATGGTTGGTATAGAGTAACTAAGATTTGGAATCAATGGAGGCTTGTGTTCAAGATGGGACTTTCTACCTCAGCTAAGCTTTATTCTTTGGTTTACTTAATGGCAGGTTTTCATTGCTCTAACATCATGTGATGATTACATGAAACATCAAGAATAGTCCTAGTTCATGACATTTTCAAGTGTTTAATAATTTTTATTTACTAATTATGGAAACCACAGTCTCTACCCTTGTAGGATTTTATTTCACAGATGCCAAAGACATAAAAGCCTGTAAAAAAGCACAGAAAGTTGAAAAGTTATGAGTTTACAAGAAAGACGAATAAAATAAATGGTGTATCTTGCACCATTACTAAAGAGTGGAGACTTTTTTTTTTTACCTGTATTAAGAGGTAGACCTATAGCTTTTATTTTATTATTGAAAATTCTAGGGGAGTGATATTAGCCAGATGGAAGGGTAGGAGAAACTGCTTCCCTTCCCCAGCTCCCTAAAACCACAACAATTAGATACCTATTCACAAAGGAAAAAGACTTGGGATGGTGCAAGGGCCCAGTTAAAAATCTGCAGCAATGCAGTGGAAGAAAAAATGGAGAATAAATACACAGTGAGGATTGCTGGGAAGAACAGCATGTCTGAAACATGTGGAGACAGCCAACAGCAAAGAACAAGGTTGAAGAGTATCAGTATCAACCACACAGCAGTGTCACCATGCTTCCTCAGTGACCTGCTATACAGAGGATACTGGTAGATTTTGTCACTGAGATGATCTATAGCCATCACCACTGTGAACCCCCTGGAGAGAGAGGTAGTGTTGTGCTATGCATGGACTCTGGCTTTGTGACCACTCTGTCAATACCCAGGCCTTATACATTGCTACCAATGTGGCAAAGGAGAGGCCTGTACCCTGGCTGCTAGTGCCACTAGTGCCTCAGACCTACAGCCTATCCGTAAGTGTGCTCCAGAATCTGGCTCCATGACTGCTCCAGGAATTCATCAGATGGTGGTACCACAACCATCATTAGTGTTATCACAAGTTGAACACAGAACAAAGGGCCTCAGCCATGATTTGCCTTGTGGAAGAAAAAAAATTAGGAGAACCCCAGATGTGTTTGATGCCACTGCAGATATTCACAGCTTTGGCTGGTGAGAACCCTTTGCTTATGCAACCCAGAAAACAGAACTGCATAGAGACTACCATTGTGTACTCAAAAGACCCACATTCCACCCAGCCAGTTACCTCACATCTACCCATAGGTGAAGGTCTTTCCCCACACCTAAAAGTTCATGAATTCTGGAAGAGGGGACTGCTCCATAAAATGCAAAAACATCTGTGAAAAGCAATAAGGAACATGAAAGATCAAGAAAGTGTCAGAACCAAAGTTATTTCATACATTTCAAGTAACCAATGCCAAAGATGGAGATCTATAAACCACCTGACAAAGAATTCAAAATAGTTATTTTAAGGAAGCTACAAAAGAACATACACAATTTCGTGAAACCAGGAAAGCAATACATGAACAAAATTAGAAGTCCAACACAAAGACAAAAATAATGAATATAAGAATCAACCAGAGAATCTGGAGATGAAAATTACAATGAATGAAATGAAAAATACAATAGGAAGCATCAACGGTAGACTTGATTAAGTAGGATAGTAAATCTGCATAACAGAAGACAGGGCATTCAAAACTACAGTTCAAGGAGAAAAATGAAGGAAAAAACCTGTGATATGAGACATCATCAAGAGAGTTACACTTTAGACCAAATGGACGTAATAGATATGTACAAGCTATTTCTTTTTTCCCTTTCTTTTCTATTGGTTCAATATAGTCTCACATATTGGAGGGAACTGTTACATATTCATGCATACATAGATACTGACAAAGTAGGTTAAGCCTGATTCTAGTCCAGGATTCCCCTACCCACTTCATCCATTCCCCAATCTCATGTCTCCTCTGTAATACCTCCATTCTATAGATGGAAATGAGCATATACATGTATGCTAATTACTGAAATGTCTGAGTTTATATGCCTACTTGAGTATAGTTTTCATTCTCATGGGAGTCAAGTGTACCCAGTCATATTAATAATCTCTCTTTTCCCTCCCTCCCTTCTCCGCACTTTCATAGCTATGGTTCCCCCAGCTTATGTGAAATTTCAATATTGGTGGGTTTATTCATTAAACTTAGCTAACTTTCCTCCTATCTTCTCAAATGTACACAGAACATTCTCTAATATAGAACATATTCAGTGGTGGAAATCTGAAAGCTTTCCCTTTAAGATCAGTAATAGGATATTACTCAGTTACAAAGAAGAATGACTTTATGGCATTTGCTGGTAAATTGATGGAACTAGAGGCTATCATACTAAGTGAAATAATCCAGTTTCAAAAAGTCAAAATTTTGATGTTTTCTCTGATATGCAAACCTAACACAAAATAAGGAAAATATCAGAGGAATAGATGAAGGGGAAGGAAAGGGAGGGAGGAGGGATCGGATAGGGAAAATTCATGGAATGAATCAGACCTATCTTTCCTATGTAGATACATGAATATACCATAGTGGATTTTATCATTGTGTACATCAATAAGACACTAATTAGAAAAACAATTATAAATAACAGAAGTTCAGTAGAATAGAGGGAAGAGAACAGAGAGTGGAAGGTGGGGAGGGAAAGGGGAAATTCTGGGGACTGAATTAAAATAAAGTTATACTCCATATTTTTATAGCTATGTCATTGTATATTCTATTGTCATATATATCTAAAAAGAACCAATAAAAATGAAAAAAAGAATTAAATGATGATATCCAAATTGTATTGCTATATTGTGTGCATCTATGAATATACGACAACAAATCCCATCATTATGTACAACTATAATGCACCAATAAAAATATAAGAAAAAAATAAAATATCAATCTTGGGGCTGGAAAAAAATGAGAAAAAGAGATCTGCAACAGGAATAAGACAGGGATCTCCACTATCACCATTTCTATTCAACATAAAATTGAAAGTCTTGGCTAGAGAAATTAGGCAAGAAAATGAAATAAAAGATGCCCAAATCCATAGATGCTCAAGTCATTGCATAAAACGGCATAGCATTTGCATATGACTCATGCACATTCTCCATTCATTTGCCAACAGATACTGAGCTTGCTTCCATATTTTGATTATTGTGAAAAATGCTGGAAAGAACATGGTGAAATGATATCTCCTTGAGATAATTATTTTATTTATATGGGTTTGCATTTTATTTACATGGATATACAATTCACCCTTTGTATCCCTGTATCCATTTATCTCTACATTACTTATATAATACCTAATGCAATGCAAATACTGTGTAAATCGTTGTTACATGTATTGTATTGTTATAGGAAAAATGATGAGGTTTGTTCAGGACTGATGCTATTTTCTATGAATATTTTTTATCTGTTGAATATACATATATGGAATCCTGAGGTACAAAGGACCAACTTTATATCCATGTAAATAAAATCATCATCTCAAGGAGATATCTATCCTTATCCTCTATGTCCACTGCAACTTTTTTTCACAGTAGCTTATACATGGAAGCAAGCTCAGTGTCTGCTGGCAGATGAATGGAGAAATAAATTTGTCATATACGTGTAATGGAATATCATTCAGCTTTAAAAACAGGAGAAAATTCTGTCATCTGCGACAACCATTTGAATCTGGAAGCAAATATATTAAGTGAAATAAGTCAGACACAGAAAGTAAAATATTATATGATCTCACGTGGAATTTTAAAATGTCAAACACATAGGAATAAATAGTAGAGTTACCAGAGGTGGAAGATAGGGAGTAATGGGAGAAATGCAAAGATTTTGGTTAAGGATACAAACTTTCAGTTATAAGATGAATAAGACCTGGAGGCCAAATGTATAGCATGATGAGTACAGTTAATAGGAGTATGTGTTACATACTTGAAATTCACTAAGAGAGTAGATCTGAAGTATTCTCACTACACACACACACACACACACACACACACACAGCTAACTATGTGAGATGATGGATAATTTGATGCCTACCAATACTTATATTGGTAGTAAAAGTACAACTGGTCAAATGTAAGCATCACCTCAAGACTGTGGCATATTATCATGCCTTCTGCAAATACATGACATTTTGGGTTTTATACTTTCTCATGCCATCATATAGTTAGGTCATGTAATACAGTGGCACGATAAACAGTGCTCTTCAGGATTCTAAATATTTGGAAAAAACCATTGAAATAAAGCTTGGCATTCCAACACCAATAGAATCTTCAAAACAATTATCTCCCCAGGCCCTTTCTCTACTCTGAAATTATAGCATGATGGTTTTGATGACAGTAACTAATTTTGAAGGATATTCTACAGTGCTAGGCACTGTGTTAAGTGACTGGCATATAGTCTTATCTACCAATCACTCCAAGGGACTTGGGACTCCCAACTTCTATGCAAGAGTTTATTTACTTTTTTAAATTCAGAGTTATATCATTACATAAGTATTATTTGGCTTTTCAGATGTGTAAGGAGTAAGCTACAATGTTGATTTCCCCCTTAGATCCCTCCCTTTCCTTTCTCCCTCTCTCTTCTCTCCAGCCAATTTCCTCCCCCCTCCTCTCCTTCATATATTTGCTTCCTCTAGGTTATGTGTTGCTTCAATATTGGTGAGTCTAATACATGCTCTTGACTACATTTCACCTAAGCCTGGGTTTTGTTCTAGCCTCTACAAATGAGGGAAAACATTTGACTTTGAGTCTGCGGGTTTGGCTAACCTCACTGAGCATGGGTTTGGCTAACCTCACTGAGCATGGCTTTTCCCATTGCCATCCATTTACCTTCAAAGGCTGTAATGGCATTGTTTCTAATAGCTGAGTAGACTTGTATATACACATATATATCACAGCTTCGTGATCCATTCATCCAGGGAAGGGCATCTGGGTTGATTCCATAATTTAGCTATTGTCAGCTGAGCTGCTGTGAACACTGATTTTGCTGTGTCACTGTAATGTGCTGTGTCTAGCTCTTTTGGGAAAATACCCAGAAGACGGATAGTTGTGTTGTATGGTGGATCCATCCCTAATTTTTTTTTTTTTTTTTTAGATAGAAAGAGGGACAGTGAGAGAGAAGGGGGAGGAGAGGGATCAATTTCATTTAGTTTTTCATGTGGCTTTGGTTGCTCCAACACTTGGTTGTGTGTGTAGTACTGGGGTTTGAACCCACATCCTCACGCATGCCAGGCAAGTGCTGTAACTGCTGAGTCACTGCTCCAGCCCTCATCCCTAATTTTTTGAGGCGTCTCCACACTGATATACAGAGTGGCTGGACCACTCTGCAGGTCCACCACCAGTGTGCTAGTATTCCTGTCTCCCCACAACCACTCCAGCATCTGCTACTCTCTATATTCTTTATCTTTGCCAATCTAACAAGAGGGAGGTGAAATCTTAATGTGATTTTGATTTCCATTTCTCTGATTACCAGTGATTTAGAATACTTTTTCTGTACTCATTGCTCAATTTCCTCTGCTGAGAAGTTTCTGTTTAATTCTCTGGCCCATTTATTGATTGGATTGTTTGTGTTTTTGCTTTTAAGTTTTTCGAGTCCTTTGTAAATTTTGGATATTAATCCCTTGCCAGAAGAATCACGGGCCATGATTATCTCCAATTTTGTAGATTTTCTCTTGACAGTTCTGATCACTTCCTTGGCTAAACAAAACCTTTTTAGTTTAATGGCATCCCACTCATTGATTCTTCACTTTAATTCTTTCACTATGGGAGTCTTGTAGAGAAAGTCATTGCCTAATACCATATGTTCAAGTATTGGTCTTAATTTTTCTTCTAGCAGTTGTATGGTATCTGGTTTAATTCTTTGTTCCTTGATCCATTTTGATTTGATTTTGTGCAAGGTGAGAGATAATGATCTAATTTCAACTTTCTTCAAGTAGCTGTCCCATTTGTCCAGCACCATTTGTTGAATAGACTGTCATTCCTCCATGTTATATTTTGATCCATTTGGTCAAAGATGAGATGTTTAAAGTTTGTGAGTTTATCTCAGAGTCTTCTATTCTATTCCATTGGTCTTCATGCCTGTTTTGATACCAATACCATCCTGTTTTAGTTACTATAGTTCTTTACTATAATTTTTTATCTGGTTTTGTGATACCTCCTGTATCATCTTTCTTGCTTAGCAATGTTTTGGCTATTCTGTGTTTCTTATTATTTCAACTGAATTTGAGATTTCCTTTTTAGATATCTGTGAACAATGACTTTGGTATCTTACTGGGGATAGAATTGAATCTGTATTGCTCTTTTGGGATAATGGTCATTTTAATTATATTGATTCTGCTTGACTAAGAACATGGAATGTCCTGCCATATTCTCAGGTCTTCTTCAATTTCCTTCTACAATGTTCAATAATTTTCATTGTAGGGGTCTTTTACTTCCCTTGTTAGATTATTTTTTGAGGATATTGTGACTGGGACTGATTTCCTGATTTCTTCTTTTGCCCTATTATTGTTAGTGTATAGGAAAACTGTTGACTTATGGGTGTTGATTTTATAAACTGACACTTTGCTAACTCTATTTATAAGTTCGAGCAGTTTTCTGATTTTTTCTGGGGGTCTTCCAGATATAGGATTTATGTCACCAGCAAAAAAGGATAGTTTGACTTCTTTTTTTCCTATTCTTATCCCTTCCTTGACTGATTACTGTGGCTAGGGTCTCAAGGACTATATTGAATAAAAGTGGTGAGAACAGACAGCCATGTCTTGTTCCCAAGTTTAGTGGAAATACTTTCAGCTTTTCTCCATTTATTATTATACTAGCTGTGGGCTTATGATATGTGGACTTTATAAAATTGAGGTAAGTTCCTTTGATCTCTATCTTCTCAAGAATTTTAATCATAATTTGTGCAGGATATTACTAAAGCCTTTCTGCATCAATTGAGCTGATTATATGTTTTTTGTTCTTGATTCTGTTTAAGTGATGAATCACATTTATTGATTTGTGTAGGTTAAATGAGCCTTGCATCCCTGGGATGAAGCCCACTTGATCATCATGAATTATCTTCTTCATGTGTTTTTTTAGAACTTTATTAAGAAATTTGTGTCTATGTTCATCAGGGATATTGGTCTGTAGTTTCTTTTTTTGATGTGTTTTTGTTGAGTTGATATCAGAATTATGGATGCCTCATAAAAAGGATTTGGGAAGGGCTAGAGTGGTGGTCTTGCAGTTATAGCACTTGCCTGGCATGTGCAAGGAACCTTGTCTGAACCCTAGCACCACATACACAACTAAGTGTAGGAGAAACAAAGATCAGATGAAAAACTAAATAAAGTTGGTTCTCTCTCTCTCTCTCTCTCTCTTTAAAAAAAGTGTTTGAGACAGTTCCTTTTTCCTCAATTTCTTAGAATAGCTTAATAAGGAGAAGTGCTAGCTTCTTCTCATAGATGTGGTAAAATTTGCCAGGCAATCCATCAGGTCCTGGGTTTTTCTTCTTTGGAAGGTTTTTAATTGCTATATTGATTTTGGTGCCTGTTATTGGGCTGCTTAGGCTTTCAAAATCATCTTGTGTCAATTTGGGAAGTTGTATAAGTCTAGAAATTAGTCCATGTCTTCCAAATTATCTAATTGGAATAATATCTACTTTTTTATATTTGCTGAGATTTCCTTTGTGAACTAGAATATGATCTTTTTTGGAGAAGGATCCTTATGCTGCTGAGAAGAAGGTAAATTCAGCCCATTTGGGGTGGAATATTTTATAGATGTCTGTTAAGTCCACTTGATTTATGGAGTTGTTTAGGCTGGAGATCTCTTTATTTTATTTATTTATTTTTTTTCTTTGATGGTCTATCTATTGTTGATAGAGGAGTATTAAAGTCTCCCAGTATTATTGTGTGGTGGTCCCTAAGTCATTTTATGTTATAGAGTATTTTTTCCACATACTTAGGAGTGTTCATGTTTGGAGAGTATATATTTACTATGGTTATATCTTCCTGATATATGTTCCCTTTACTAAGATGTAGTGGCCTTCTTTATCTCTTCTAATTAAATTTTGGTTGAAATCTTCTTCATCAGATATAAGTACTGCAAAACCAGCTTGCTTTCTTGGGCCATAAGCCAGATAGATGTTTTTTTTACATCCCTTCACCTCAATCTGTGGATTTCTTTGGGTGTAAGACGGGTCTCCTGTAAACAGCATATTGTTGAATTTTTTTGTTTGACCCAATCTGCTAATGTATGTCATTTGATTGGTGCATTGAGACCATTCACTTTCAGTGTTAGGATAGTTATATGGTTGGGGTTCATAGTCATTATGTTTTATTAGTGTGTTGATTGTCTTTTGATAGTGTGTACTTTTATTGAATTTCCTCTTTGTGGGTTTTGAGAATTATTTTGCTTGTTCTTCTATCTGGAGTTTATCTTTGAGAATTCTTTGTAATGGTGGTATTCTGTTCATGGATGGTGCAAGTTTGATTTTATCATGAAATGGTCTTATTTCTTCTTTGAATTTGAAGCAGAGTTTTTCTCAGTATAGTAATTTAGGTTGCAGGTTGTGGTCATTCTAACATTGAAACATCTCCTTCCTGGATCTTCTTTCTTCTAGCATCTGAGCTAAAATGTCAGAGGTTATCCTTATTGGTTTCCCTCTGAATGTGATTTGGTGTCTCTTTTGCAGTTTTTGATATTCTGTCCTTGATTTCCCCGTTATGCATTTTGAATATGATTTGTCTCAGTGAGCTTCTCTTTTGATTAGGCCTATTGGGAATTCTATAAGCTGCCTGGATAAGCATATCTGATTCTATTTTAATATGGGAAAATTTTTCTTAAACTATTTCATTGAGAATGTTCTTTATGCCATTCATTTGTGTTTCAACTTTTTCTTGTATCCCAATTACTCTTATGTTGTTTCTTCTGATTTTGTCCCAAGACAGTTTGAAAATTCTGCTCATGGTTTCTGAGTTCTTTTCTTTTTGGTCATCCATCTGCCTGAGCTTTCTCAGCCTATCCTCATTGTCAGATGTTCTTTCTTTAAGAGCTGAAATTCTGTTTTCTTTAGAACTTATTCTATTATTAAATTCTTCCATCATTCCTCTGATGTGATTGACTGAATATTTTATTTCCCATTACTTCCTTTTTCAGTTTGTCTATTTATTTGATAATTATTTTTCATCCCTTGAGTTTTATCACTTAGCTCCTTCATTAAATCTTCTTTTAGTTGATTGTTCCTTTTAGTGATCAGATCATTGATAATTTTTTCTAGGTTTTCATCTCACTCCCTGTCTGTAGGCTCCTTCATAGGGGATTTTGGAGTTTGAGGTAAACTTTTCTAGTTTTACTCCTCATTTTTGAAGGGATTCTTCTGGATCTTTGAATTGAAGTTCCCTATGGGGAAGCAAGGCAGGTATCCAGGTGCTTCTTCCTTGCAGATCAAAGGAGCAGGTAAGTTGCCACTGCTCTGATGACCACATTCTTCCAGAAAGCTGCTTCTTCCTGGAGCCTCATTTTGCTGCACCTTTTGGATCTAGGGCTCTGGCTCTGGAACCTGGTGGGGTTGCTGAGTAGCTAGTTGGATTGTTGAAGCCCAGTGGCAGGTTTGTGTTGCTGGGTTCTGGTTCCAGAGGTGTAGGGTGTGCCAGAATGGGGCTGTCTGAGTGCCATGCTGGGACCTTGGATCTTTGGCAGCAGCAACAAGCTCAATATATCTTGATCTGGTGGCATGTGCTACAGCTGGACAACTCTCAGAGGGGTTCTTCAGGGTGTATTGTAACTTGTTGGCACAGGACCAGAAGCCTGGGACTACATGGCAGCTGGGTGCCTGGGGTAGGGGTCTTGGGATACCTATGCAATAGGTTTAAGATGACTTCCTTGAGCTTTTTTCAAATACCAAGTTCTCTAGATCTCCATGTAGCAGTGATCCAGAAAAGAAATGAAAATTTTGCCACTAAATTCTCTGGTAAAATTCATTGTATTTGTTTTATTTGAAAGGCAGAAGTTAAGGTGTCTTTTGAGTCCTAACCAGTCTGGTGTACTAAAATGAGATATATACTTAAGGCAACCTTTGGGTTACACAATAAAATTTTTCACACACTTTACAACCATTGACCTTAGGTCTATGATTTTTCATCCTAATTCTTAAAATTCTAATCAGTGAAATGGATAAAAATGTCCATGTAATCTTTAGCAGTTCGCCTACGTCCCATGTTCTTTAAGAGAAATAGTCACACTAAGGGGAAAACTCACTATTAGCATCACCACCACCACCACCACCACCACCTCCATAACAATCCATGAGGAATAGCATCATAGAGTAGCTAGGAAAAAAAATCTTATACCAAATCACTAGTTTCATGATTTCTGGCAAGATACCAAAGCACTCCATGCCTGTATGTTCATCTGTAAAATAGGGATGAAGATAATAATATTCACTCATTACTTATACAAAAAGCATTTAGAAATGCTGGAGTATAGTAAGCAATAATTTTGTATTGATTATTCTTGTTATGGTTTTAGGCAAGACATGTCACTGGGGAAAACATGAAGGCATTGAGATATCAGTCCTGTGCCTAGGTGCACATAAAGAGCATGACAATGGGTAACTGAAAAGTTAGGTATTCTGACTTACTGTGGATAACTTTAAATACAAGGAACTATGGCCACTACTCTGATACATTTTACTGGAACAGATACTGTATACATACATACATGGTATGTATTATTTTACATGAACCAAATATATTATTAAAAACAATAATGGGTTTTGAGAATTCCTGTTTAGGAATTTATATGCCATCATATAAATGGATATTCATATGTAATATGAGTAGATTTTAAAGATTTAAAAAATCATGGGATTAGCTTCCTAACTACCCTGATGGTAGGCTGATATACAAAGAGCTGAATTAAATCCAATGTAGTGGTGGTTCGCCTAGAAGTGTAGGACTGAGTGGGATGAGCCATAACAAACAGTGGCAAGGTGGGTGAAATTTGTCTTTGGGTTCAATAGGATCCTTCTCATGTTCCTTTGCTATACTGTTTTCCTCTTGATTTACCTTCTTTCCCTATAGAGCCACACTTCTTGGGCCCAATCATCTGTTGCCTAGTTTTTTTTTAAGAGAGAGAGAGAGAGAGAGAAGGAGAGAAATAATTTCATTTATTCTTTCATGCGGCTTTCGTTGCTCCGAGACTTCGTTGTGTACATAGTGCCAGGGTTTGAAAGCACTGTGACTGCCAAGCCACTGCTCCAGTTTTTTTTAAGCTTCCTTCTAACAGGTCATCCAGTCACCAATCACATCTCCTCCAATTCTATCTCTATTCCAAATCTAATATATGTTTTTGAAAATACAAATGTGACTGCATCATTTCTTAATAATTGGATGACTTTTCATTGCTCTCTTGACAGAGTTAACATGGTGTGGCATAGCAAAGACGAGTAATTGCCTTTGATATATTTTTTTTCCTTGTTTCTGACAGAAACAATTTTGTCAGGGGGAGCAATTGTGCTCAACTACAAAATTATATCTGCAGCATCTCTTGTGGAAGGAATGGTTATAAGACTAAGTTCTGGCCAAGGAGATATTATCCAAAGTTTTGAGCAGAACATTTAGGAAAGATGATAAAAGGGAAGCTAACTCAGGGAAACCTGAAGTCCTTTGAAGAAATAATTCTAAGTTCAATTTATGCAGCTCTTTAAATGAATCAAGAAGCACATTTTTTATTTTATCTTCCCATACAACATGCTGCAAGATAGGGAAAGAATAGGATTACTTTTAAAAAAAATAATTACTTAATGAGCCAATAGTGAAGCTTTTAAAGTTCATGCCTTCTGAATCCACAACATCTGCAAGAGACTTTAAAATAAATACCAGATGCATGAATTACCAAGGATTATAAGTGCAAAACCCTCCTTTCCTAAAATCATCATTTCATCAAATAGAGTGAAGAGGGTAGTTTTATATTGCTAAAAGGCACAAATAGCATTGAAGGTAAGTATAGGGCACTTTTGGGCACAGACTAACATAGAAACGAAATATAAACAAGAAAATTAATCAGAACTTCAGAAGATCCTAAGAGTTTATAGACAGAAAGAAACTGATGTCACAAGCAATGTACAACACTTAGAAGATTCTGAGCCTTGGTTTTCTTCTCTGTAATACAGAAAAACAGGTAAGGCATCAAACATGACAGCACTTATGAGTTTATGCTCAACACACAGTAGTGGCTTTAAACAGGTAGAAATTGTAGTGGTGCATAAGACTCACTGATGTCACGCAAGGCCTCCTGCCCCACAGAAGTGAGTGAGGGTGGCGGATTTCCGCTTCTGTCTGTGACTTACTTTTGCAGACATGAGTTCTCACCCTTTCTTCTCCTCCTCACCCATTCTACACATCATGGCTTAGTGGAAAATGTGCTCATTTACGGATGAGCTCATCTCAAAGGAAAACATCTCTAATTTAAATCAAACACATTTCAAGGAGTCTGCCTGGCTTTCTTGAGCTTGAGTAACGGGTTGGAAGAGGGTGCTACCATGTGTCTAATGCACAGCCTGACTTCCCCCTCTGCTTCCATCTTCGTGCACATTTTCGTGATCCTTTTTACCTTTTTGAAGAAAGAATGATTTGCTTAAAGTGACCTTGCCCGGGGACTCTGTCTACAAGACAGACTGAAACCTGGTTGGAAATACTTGTTGGCCAAGAGTAAATTATGCTACTTCTGATTTCCTTAGATGATTTTGTAACTCTAAGAAAAATAACAAAAAAATTAAAAATAGAGAACCTACATGAGATTTCCATTAGTTTTTTGGAAAAAAATGGCAATTTTTATTCTTTATTAGGTGCATAAGAAAAAGTTGTGCAACTTATAAGGATGCTATCTTATAATTTTTAAAATATAACATTCAAACTGCAGAATATAAAGAATTTACAAATAAAAAGTGAAAATAATTTTAACGTTCTATTTAATGCCTCTCCAGTTCAAAGACTCTCATTGTAAGAGGTCAGTTACCATTTTAAAATAGGTGTTTTAACCTAATACACCTGTAAGCGCGTGTGCGTGCGCACACACAATTATATTGTATATGATAGTTCCTTTTATTCACTGTTGTGGTTGCCATCATTTCAGTTACCCATGGTTAACTGTGGTCTGAAAATACTAAATGGAAAATTCAAGACATAAACAATTCATACATTTTAAATCATACACCATTCTTGGTAGGATGATGAAATCTCACATCAACCTGCTTTTATTCCACTTGGGCCTCAATCATCCCTTTGTGCCACCTGTCTGAACCCATGCACCATTCCCCTGTTGCTCACTTAAGCTGTCTGGCTTATCAGATTAACTGTGGCAGCCTCAGGCATTGTGCTGGAAGAACCCCTAGGTAGCAGCCTGATAGTACCTTACCTCACCATGGAGGCACAGCCTTGTGGCAAATCACCATTGGAAGAAAAAGGGTGAATGCAGTGCAGTGAGATGTTCTGATAGACAGGGTTCACATTTACATAACTTTTATTTAAACGTTTTGCTATAATTTTTCTAAATTATTAATAGTTGTTGTTAATTGCTCACTATACTGAATTCATAAATAAAATTGAATCCTAAGTATGCATGTATAGGGAAAAACATTGTCTGCTTAGGGTCTGATGCTATCCAAAGTTTCAGGCATCCACTGGGGGTCTTGGAATATAATCCCCATGGATAAGGGGGACCACTGTACTCACCCTATGCATGTATACATACACATGGTATATATATGCATGCACACAAATATATTCAATTATATTTTGACCACTGGCTTATTTATATAAGGATAAATTGTGACATTGGCTAGGGAGGTAGAAGTAGATGACTATCAGGAGTTTTTGAATATACATACCTTCTGAATATTTAAACAAGCACAATACAAGTAAAGGTTTATTCATAAATCTCAGAAATGCAGCTTCTCTGGTCCATAGTCTCAGAGCTCATTTTTAGAATTTCACACTGCATACTGAAGAAAATTTAGGAAATGTTTCTTTAATTGGAATCTTCCCCCCCTTTATTGATATGTAACTGACAAAAATTACATGTAGTTAAACTACAAAACATGATATTTTGATATAGGTTACTTGTGAAATGATTATCACAATCATGATAATTAAAATATCTACCAACTCATGTAGCTTTTTTGCACTAATTTTTTGTGATTTGGCCAAGGAATGAAATGTCCATCCTCAAAGATTAACCAAATACAGTAGATAAGTTTTAAGAGTTTGAAGAATCAGTTATTTCCCTGACTTTATGTTCTGTCACTATAAAGAAATATTTCCTAAATTTTCATCTCTTAAGGTATTCAGATGGAATTCTGAAATGCTGAAAAGGAATTTTGAGACTATGGACCAGAGCAACTGCCTTTCTGAGATAGGCATATGTATCAACCATTACTTGTGTTATGCTTGTTTAAAAATTCAGAAGGCATGCATATTAAAAACATTTCCCAATGGTCATATACTTCCGTCTCCCTAGTCAATGTCATAATAAATCGAAGTACACATAAAATTCATGGTGTATCTTGGATTCTTTTAGAAGCTGTAGAAAATTTGGTTAAAGTCAGCCAAATTTTTAAGCAGTTGTGTGGAACAAATAGGGGGACACTTTCAAAAAGTCAGTTGTAAAGGATGCTTTACTCTTTCAAAATCAGAAATAACTAGCATGCTTTAGATTCACACACACAGATGGAAATTTAGCCAAGTAGGAAAGATGGTGAGGAGTGAGGGAGGTGGGGTGAGTGAGGAAGAGTGGGGCTTCTTTCCAGCCTCAATCACTAGTTGGTCATCTCTCTTCTGTTTTGCCTGATGTAACTTCAGAGGTCTTGTTAACAACTGTTCCAGGTAGATGTTAAATTCAATTGGTATTAATAAGATAAGGATGCCACTGCTACTAAAGTATTAAAGATGGAAGTGTTGAGAGTATTTAAAAATCAATGGAAATCTAACCGTGGAGGTGGGCTAAGTTCCAAGCAACATGCTGTGGGCCTGGGCTGTAATGTGAACCCTACAGGAGTGCTGAAATGCTGAAAAGGAATTTTGAGACTATGGACCACAGCAGCTGCCTTTCTGAAATAGACTTGCTCCGGGGTGAGTTTGGAGAGACTTGGACCTGCACTGGAAAGCTGGGCATCCTTTTCCTCTCTGTATGGGGTGAAGCTCAGACTTCACCTCTATCCTTTGTGGCTGCATGACTTTGCACGAGTCACTGCAGTTCTCTGAATTTCTCTATCCTTGTTTGTAAAATTCTATGACAAAGTTGTTGTGAGAATTAAATAAAATAATTAAAAGATTTTTTGCAAATTACAACATGTTATAGAAACTTAAGATCAGGAGACAACTGATTTGTAACAAACACATAGTTATCGCAACAGTGGATGTGAAATTTAGAGAGATACTGAAAAGATAAAAAGCATACTAAAGCCAACCTAGAGTAATGAGTCCTCCAAACTTATAAACCTAATCATGAGTAGGAGAAAACAACAGTAAAGGTAGGTGTGGTTGGGGGACCGCTAAGCCTAGCGCATCCAGAGGGGACCCTGGAGCCTTTATTATAGCGATGAGTCTCCGTGAAGGAATTAAGCTACTGTGCTGAGCTGCAGGTAGTAGTTGTGCCGTGATGTGTGTGGGCCGTGGAAGCAGAGAGTCGAGGTCCAGGTCCAGGTGCCTGCCTTGCTCCTCTCCCTCATAGAGCAGTGAGCAGTTGATGGAAACCAGAATAGACAGGCCCCAACCAGTCCCTCAGTCTAGAGATGAGGAAACACTTACAGGAAACTCACACCATGTCAGAGGCACCACAGCCAGCAAACAGAACTCTTTCCTCTGGTCAAAAAGCAGTATATCAGCAGTGGAAGAAAGGATGGATATCAGAGAAGGATGGCATTTGATGCTAACTAGACCCAGAAGGAAGTTCACCTAAGCCCCAGAGGTGTCTCCTGAGCTACTACCTGCAGCACCAGCTGCACACTTTCCTTGTGACATGTCCTCAGTGCTTACACTTTGGTGATACAGAATCTTTCATCAGAGAGTTGTGAAACAGCTTGGCAGCCGGTGGTGCTTCTGGGCTTGACACGGGAGTGGGCAGAGATGCTGCTGTGTGTGGGTGGCACAGAAGCACCAAGCTGACATATTCTGTGGGCAGCTCCTGAGAAAGCACTCAGTAGGTATGGGTGCATGCTGAGAAGGTGGCAAAACTTAGATCACATGACTTCAGATTGTTTCTTAGACGCTTACAACCCAGTAGTGTGCTAACTTCTAAGTGTGACGATTATACACTTTTTCCTGAACACATATAAGGCATTAAGCAAGGAGGGGTACTCATGAATATCTGGGAAATAATCCCAGACAAACTGCTGTTTATACTATTCCAGTTGCTTTCACAATCACACAATAGGTAAATAGCTACAGCAAGCAGTGTTATAAGGGCAGAGGATCAATATAGACATGCACTGCTTTGGTATTGGAAAAGGAGGAAGTCATTGTGAGTTGGAAATTTTCCCTGAGAAAATTTCCTGGATGTGGTGAGCTATAGTTGGCCTTTTAAGATTTCTGATTGAGTAGCAGAAAAAGTGAGTACACTGGTGGCCAGACCTGCAACTTGCAGACTCTGTGGATTATGAACAGGTACATGGCTCCTGTGACTAAGAGCTACTAAATCCGAAATTTCCTTGTTGGACTTGGGGAACGAGGCAAGACACAACCCACAGTACAACGGACAGGAAGAGAAGCCAGTGTCGGGCCACTCTAAGACCTTACACACCTTGAGTCACGGACATCTGCCCTTCGTGCTTTCCAACATCTTTCAAACAGACTCTCCATTTTGATTGTTCCTCTATTACAATTCGTACCTGCCATAGTTTGGATTTGGAACGTCTCTCAAAGGGCCAGTTAAAGGTCTGGTCCCCACATGTGTGCTATAAGGAGGCAGTAGGACCTTTCAGAGGTGGGAGGCTGAGGGGATGGTGGGACTGCAGCCCTTTAATCTTCCTGTCTTTATGTCATGGCCTTGAAAAGAGCTTGAAAAGGTCTCCCATTTGCTCCCATC
The DNA here is from genome assembly GCA_004027875.1 of Aplodontia rufa. Lineage (NCBI taxonomy): Eukaryota > Metazoa > Chordata > Mammalia > Rodentia > Aplodontiidae > Aplodontia > Aplodontia rufa. Next base: position 117,164 of record PVKS010000487.1, read on the forward strand.
ATGGTGTGCACTGGGGCCAACCAATTGTCAACTGAAAACTCCCAAACTGGGAGCTAAAACAGAACTTTTCTAAGGTGATTATCTCAGGTGTTTGTTACAGTAACAGAAAGCTTATAAAACATTAACTTTCTTAGGCATAATGCTGCAGGTATGTAATTGAGGTTTCACCTTTCAGGCCTAGAACACAACTTTGGAGTAAATTACGTGGGGAAATATTCTGAATGCAGGTCTCAGGAACTTGGTTCTGGGGTCAATGGAAGAACTGCAATTATGTGATGAGATTTTAAGAGTAACTTTTGCAAACTCAGCCATAAGGTTATTTCTCCTGCCCTCTGAGCCACCTAATATCCAATAATAAATTCCTTGACTAATTACACTAGCCAGAGTGAGTTGTTTTTTGCAGCCAAGAGTCCTAGCTGGTGTTCTATGGCTCAAGGTGATCTTTGTGGATGTTGGCTTTGGACCCAACCCTTCACCCCTCAGTGGTTATTGAGTGGGTCCCATGAAGTCTGTGCAGGAAAGTGACCATTCATAACTAAAAAAGCTAAAACAGGTCCATTGTCACTCCCTATTCCTTTACTGTTCAGGGGAGATCTTCCTTCCTACTCCCAGACAAAAACTCTGGTGGATTCCAAGGCTTTTCCCTTCAGGAGGTATCCCTACTTCCATGAGCAGTCTGCTGAGTGCTATTAAACAGATTTCAAAATGTGACTTAGTGGCCTATTGGCCTATCTCCTCCCACCTCAGATCAGCCCTGGAAACTCTGATGGGGAAGGCCAAGAAGTTGGCTGCTTCTTTATGTCCTTATTTTCTCTTCTCCCCAAACCTCGTTGGACAGTGGGTGTAAAGGAATAAAAAACCCAAACAAACAACAAACATTAATTGAACTGACCAAATAAAATATGTTTAAACATGACAGCTGTTCAGAGCAGAAGCTTTCATGAAGCACTTTTGTGCTCTTTGGAAGCTGTGATCAGGCCTCTTAGACTTCATTCAATGTCCTTGTCCTAAGAAATTCTTCTCTAATCTAGATGGTCATGTATGCCTTTCTGGGAATCCAGCGTTCATCTCCAGGTTTTGCTGCTGGGTAGCCATATCAGACAAGCACCCAAGGTGACCCCACTCTGGTCTTTCCCACACGTGGTTCCCATCTGCATCTTTTTTTGCCCTAGCAAACTCCAGCAGTATTGTCCTCTCAACACACCAGCCTTGCCCTGTCCCTGCCACAGAGCAGTGAGCTCTTATTTTGAAGGAAGAGTCTCATCAGAATTCAAACTCCTGTCTTTGAACTAGTGGTCACATACCAAACTCTCAGTGTTAGCCCCTGTAAGTCAATGCCCCTCCCATGGTGAGAGAAGACTGCTTGACTAAAATGTTAATGTAGATAAGGGTCAGGTGTATGTTTTGTTTAAAATGATTTGAAATTCAAAGAACTGAACTCAGAACACCTACATACAGTAGGTTGTGAGCATGTGTCAGGGAGAAAGAGTGAGTGAAAATCCCTCTGCTGGAATGATCCTGTCAGAAGAGTAGATTCTTAAAGAATGTGTAACAATATTATTAAGAGGAATTAAATCACATTGATTCAATGGAAAATGTCTGAATGTGTGATGCTGACAGGAAAACATGGGAAATTTTGAATCTGAGAGAAAGGACTATGCCAGGGATTAGGCTCACCCAGGTGGTGGTTTCCTCTATTTGCCACTCAGCAGCTTCTGCCTGGGAGGCCTTGTCCTGGGGGCATACCTCAAGGGATATCTAGAAGTCTCCCGCTTGAAATATCTGCATATTATGTCATATTTTGTTTGGTTTCTGCTGTTTACAGGAGCTATTTGTGAACATCAGTGATATTGAGAAGACTTTTGCTTCTTTAAATTCTCTCAGGGAACACAAAAGCCAAAAACTAAGAATTATTTAATGGGTAGGGTTACTTTCCCTGGGTCAGAGTCTCAGGATCTTGAGATTGGAAAGCAGGAGGCTTAAAAGTTCTGCTAACCTAGTCAGATGGGAGGCTTCACTATTAAGTTCTGTAGGAGGGCAAACTTGGAGGGGAAGGCCAGTCCCATGAAAAAATAATGCTAAGTTCATTTTATGTAGCTCTTTAAACTAATCAAGAGGTGTACTTTCAATTTCATCTTACCCAAGCATGCCTGCAAGATAGGTAAAGAGCAGGATTACAATTTTAAAAAATTTACTTAATGAGTCAATAGTAAAGTTTCTAAAGTTCATGCCTCTTAAGTCCAGAGTATCTGCAAGAGACCTTAAAATAAATGCCATACACATGAATTACCAAGGATTATATGTCCTAATCCCCTCCTCTCCTATAATCATCATTTCAGGGCCAAAGTTTAAAAGTGAAGCTCAACAAATAGAGTAAAGAGGGTAGTTTTATATTGCTAAAAGGCACAAATAGTATTGAAGAGAAGTATAGGGTATTTTGGGGCACAGATTAACAGAAACAAAATATATAAGAGAAAATTAATCAGAAATTCAGAAGATACTGACTGTTTACAGGCAGAAAGAAATTGACATCACAATCTACAACATAGCATTAGAAAATTCTGAGCCTTGGTTTCTTCTCTGAAACACAGAGTTGCTGTTTGCTATCAAATGTAGTAGGATTGATAGTGTTGCTATCAGATGCGAGGAAAACCATGTAAGGCATCAAAGATGACAGCTCTTATGAGTTTATTCTCAGCACACAGTAGTAGCTTTAAAAAGGTAGAAATTGTAGTAGTGCATATAATTCACTTCCTTTCAAAGAGCTGTAAAATATACACAAAAATTGGACATAAAAGAAAACCGGAATAAATAAACCAAAAGAAATTATCTAGGTTATGTTCCTTAGTCATAGAGTTATACACTTATTATTAGAAATATTCTGTTTTTCTATTATTGAAAGGTAACAACAAAAACAAATAAGTAACAACAAAAACCTATGGAAAAGGTTAAAAACTACAATGTAATCACTAAAATAATCCATACGTCTATTACTTAATTACCGACTTTGGTGAAAACAACAAAAATTAGAACTCATAATACAGAAAGCTTTTGGGATGAAGTCACAGACTATCAGAGGTCAATGCATAGTTTTTAGTGCTTTTACTATTAAAAATAATAATGAGACAAAGTATTTAACTTCTTTTGGAAGAAAAACAAACCCATTAAAAGTCTTAAGTGTACTTACAACCAGAAATGAAATAAAGCAAAAGCCCCCAAAATAAATGGTTAAGCTAAAAAAATGTAAAGGTAAAATTAACAAACCTAAGATCCGTAGATGCACTTACAGGAGTCTGGGAGTCTCATGGAGGAAAAACTTGAAGTTAAAGGGAGGAAAAAGCAACGTGTAAGAAGCTGACTGTTTGCCAGGTGTCCCCAAGCAAAGACACAGGAAACCTCCAAGGAGGTGAGTGGCACAAAGTTCATCAGCCAGGGCTCAGGTCGCAGAGCTTCTGGACTTCATGCCAGATGTGGCTCCTTTTCCCAGGAAGGGGCCCAGAACATGGGCTGGGCTGCTGCCTTTGTGGTGGGCTGGTGCTTTCAGGAGAGGTGGCTGTGCCTGCAGCCTTCCACTTCTTCTCTGGTAGCTGTGATGGTCTGGATCACAGGGCACCCACATCCTCCTCCGGGGGGAGGGAGGAGAGGCTTTGAGCATAGGGCACAGGCTGGATTTCGTGCCAGTTGTGGTTAGAGGCTGCCTTGGCTGTGAGGTGCGGGCCTCGCTGCTGTCGTGTGTCTTAAGTCAGGAAGCTGCACTAGGTGAGTGACTAGACAGGAGTGCTAAGTCCAGCAGGCCAAACCCACCGAGGCCTGCTGTTCCACATGCTGCTGCTGGCCAGGCACGGCATTGCTGAGCCCAGCTCCCACCACCGCCTTGAAACCTCATGTCCCAGGACCTTTGCTGCCCAGATGAAACTGCAGCAGGAAGATGAGCTTGCCTCCCTGCTGGCCTCATGAGAGAGCCCCAGGGACCTGCGTTACAGCCAGCACCTGGGCTGAAAAACAGTCTGGGGGATGGAGTTTGTAGCAGTCCAGGTTAACAACAGAAAAAACAAAACACAACAAAACAAAGCAAGAACATAGAAGGGGCTGGAAACAGCTGCCAAGTGCTTATGGCCATATTCAGTGCCGTCTGTCTAGACAGAGACTTCCTTTCATTTACTGTGTTGGGGTTTGCTGAATCTGAGAGTGGATGTCTTTCATCAGCTCTGGGTCTCAGCCATCATCCCCTCGAATGCACGTGTCCTAACTTCACACTTTCTACTGACTTTTGATCTTTGAAAATTCATTACTTTTCCCCACTGACTCCCTGAAAAGGGCTTTTGGGGACATGTCATTGCAAATCTTAGTTTTTTTAAGCTTTCAGCTGCACTCTACTGAATAATGTAAATAATAAACAAGACCCTGAAGTAAAGTCTATTTTAATTTTATAGTATTGCTTGGACCCTCCTCTACCCTGACCCACCCCCAACTCTACTTCAGAAATGAGAGTTCAAGAAAGGGCAAAAGCCAGAAGCCCAGGCACTATGAGCTCACATGGCTGTCTTTATGGTTTTTGTAGAGGTCTAAGTCTGACCCATACTTTATGGAATGTAGCTAAGTCTTGGGATGTCTTTGGAGAGACTTCTGTTAAAGCAAAAATTTTAAGATAAATTCTTACACAATACATGCCAAAGTTTATTGCTCATTAAGAGGAAAGTAGCAAGGTGAAGACAGACGGCCAGTTCTCAATGACAGTGAGGAAAGAGGCTTCCTGGGTTCAGCAAGGGCACAGATGGTTCAGAGCCCTCTCCCAGAGGGCCAAGCATGAACCGTTGGTCAGAAACAAGTAATGTCTGAGATGGAAGCAGCGAGCACACTGAGTTGCAATAATTACCCACCACCAAACAGAAAGGCTTTATTCCTCAAGCGGCCAAATCAGGCACAAGTCCCACGAGCAGTTTCCATCAGGAGTCATTTAAAAACAGGCGCCCCTGCAGCAGTTGCCACCGGTGCAATTAAAAACATTTCCCTCACTCTAGGAAGGAAGCTGGTCTAACGGGAATCCCTGACACACAATCTCTCACATACATCAAGGGGTTAGAGAGGGCAGTGAAAGGGTCATCTCTTTCCCTCCTGGGTTAGGAATAAGTGTGTGACACTAGAAATTGTCCATCTAATGAAAAGGAGCAAGGCACATGGCTCTTGATGTGGCCCAAGACTAAGGCTTGAACCCAAGGACTTGCTGCCCTGGGACTTAATCTTTTGAGGGTAGTTTACCAGCTAATGGAAGTCCCACATTGTGACTTTCAGTTACAATATGCTTATTAAAATGCAGAGACACAGAGACTTCCACTTGCCATTATCCTGCTTAAAATTCTTCAATGAATCCTTCCTGCCTGCTGATTATAAGCAATCAAGCACCAATGATCGTAAGCACTGGCTACTTCCCCACTCTATTATTCAAAATATTTTGGTTTTCCCTGAGCATATCACATCATTCCAAATCTCTGGTCAAAGGCTGCTCTGCCACACTGAATCAATGAATTCTGTCCAAAAACTTCTAGGCTTGAGGAGGCAGGCACATATACTCAGTCCATCTCTGGTGGTAGAGGTTATAAGAGGTCAAACTCAAGAACTACTGGGAACCGTGGTTTACCATACATGAAGAGAGTCTCTCAGGACGCAGAAAGACAAAACAGAGACAGCACTGAGCCTCTACTTCATCTGGGTTCATTATATGTTGATCTGGCAATCTCTGCATCCCTAAGAGATGTGTGTGAGACATTACATAGAAACAAGAAGATGAGTTCCCATCTCAGCAACACTGCCAGAGAGCACTGTACTGAGCACCCGCTCAGGGTGGTCTGTCATACAGAAGATAAGCAGGAGGCTCAAGATTTCCATTTCCTTCCAGCTTACTGCCTGACTCATGAAAAATTTGAAAAGTCTTTAAATTCTTTTTTTCCCCACTTTTTATGCTTTTTGAGTCTAAATCTTTCCAGCAATAAGAGATGATCCGGAGCTTTTTGAAAATACCCGTTAATTTGATTTTGAAAATTGTAATACATTTGGAACTTTCAGTGGAAAAAAAAGCAGGTTGTTACATATTTATTTTCCTTCTGCAAACTGTCCCTTAGGTGCTAATGTAGGTTAACTATGTTCGGAATGCAAGAAAGAATCTTAGGCATTAAGTCAGAACACTGATTATCTGTAGAGGATTAGTTTAGGTTTCAAGGTTGAGCAAGCCTGTGCCGTTTGAAGTTGCTGTGTGGCAACTTTCACCGAGGAAATTTCCCTTTCTTTCATTGTCAGCACAAGTCAATACCTAGGAAGCCCGTGGGAAAAGGCGCAGTGGGTGTGTCCCTGATGAGCCCTTCCTTTTCATTCATGAGTTCCTGGTGCAGCTCTCAGAAGTTCTAGGCAGTGACTGAGCAGTTCACAAGGTCCCCAAACAGCCAGAAAGCCTATGAGGTAGTGCTGTTAGCAATTCATTCCAGTTCTTGTGTTTCCCAAAACGAATCAGAACACATCTGCACAGGCGCAAGGCTTTCATTCTTGTATTCCAGCAAAAGGGAGGCAGCATGCTGGGGACAGAGTTTCCAGGCAAGCAGTGCAAAGCTCTCTTTTGTTTGTAAGGTAGGGAGGGACCTGGTCTCTCCATTTCTTCTCACGTAGAGGGTACTCCCCACCATGGCTCTGTGGGCAAAACGTGTCTCACCATCATCTCAGGTCTCCTCCTTGGGTATGGATTTTACTATGCTAAGAAGGCAAAGATTATTGGAGGTTACTTTAGTATCTAATCTGAGCTTGTGTTTGCTGCCACCCCTCTCCCTGGCATCTCAGAAAGCCCCTAAGGTCAGTCTTAAGTCAACCAATACCTGGGGAAGTCGAGCTAGTATGGGTCCTTGTTTTTCAGGTTAGCAGTTAACTCCATAACAGCTGTTCTTAATTCCTGGTGTATATGCTGACCCTGCTAACCCTGTAAGATTTTTCTGTCTAAGCACCATAGAACGCAGATGAGAAAGGTACCACTAGTTCATTAAAAGAAAGAAGGGCACAGAGGTAGAGGAGTGAGGCTGGGCTCTCAAGAGGTGTCACAGGATCTCAGTGGCTGATGTCTCCTTATTCTGCAGGTCTGTGGCCAGGGTAGTTTTAAGGAAATCAAATTCCAGATCCATATTTCCACAAAACCCTCCCTGAGAAAACATTGGGTTGTCCTTGCCAACCTTTTTGCTTTATAAAAACAAAAATTCTCTTACAGTTTACATAAGAAGAAACTACAAAGAGAAGAAGGGGGAGTGGGTGGGGCATGAGAGGGGCTGGTTGAGATACCAGCATTGGAAAAGACTCCTTTAATTAGATGCTGTTGGGACTGAGAAAGAAATATCCCAAAAATATTGCACTCTGGCGTTCCAACTGCCAAGAACTAGAAGGACTCTTTGACCTTCTTCTCCTCTCTGGTTCTGTGTTTTTCCTTCTCCCCCACAGTACAGAAAGAGGCCTTCTTTGCAGTTCCTTTATTTGCCTAAAGACAGATGTTCCAAAAAAGAAGTCAATTGTTAAAACCTACCTGGGAATAGCAATCCACAGTGGGAAGATGCCATGCCCACAAAGACTTTGTCAGTTTATCATCTATTCTCCTGATGGGCTCCTCAAAACAACTCCTGTGACCTTGAGAACTAGAAAACTCAGCAAGAGTAGCTTGGACCGTTCTTACCTTCTTCTGGCTGTATTGCTTATGAAACATGGTAAACAATTTTTTTCCCTTGGAGGATTGTCATATTCTTTTGTACATTTGGGTCTACTTTCAACATCTTTTCCTGTGGTGCTTTCAACACTGTGAAATGTCACTGAGAGTACTTTTCATGTGAAGTCCTTTTGCCACCATCATTTGCTCTGGGATATTACCCTTTTTGTCATGACCACTTTTCTCATTTCTGTCCATAAATCTGCCTTTGTCAAATTCCTCTGGCTGGGCTACATATCTAATCTAGAAACTCTCAGAAGGTAACAGTGTCAACACTTCCAGGGCCAGTTATTTCTTATACAAGGGTCCTCCAGTTCTTCTAAAGTGTATTCAAGTAAAATGTCTGAAGACCACTGGTCTACAGGAAAAGCAAACTAGATAGACAAACTTGATGATGGACATTTCTTGCAGGCATTTATTCAGTGCTTGGATTTGTGATATGCCTTATGGTGTAGGGTACAGTAAAAACCAGGAAGCCTTTCAAATTTCATTGGAGAGACAAGGCACACCAAAAAGCAATAAAAACAATAAAAAGTAAACAATAAAAAGCACTGGGGAATTTCAGAGCAGGAGGGAACTGAAGATTTAATTTTGGTTGGCTATAGCAATGTTTGACTTGTGAAGTTTTTGTTATGGTATGGGCATCAAGGAGGTCTCCCCAGAGGCAGAGAATTGTACTAGAATTTTTAAGGTTCTTCACCGTATCACTGAGAAGAATTTAAGGACACATCAGGTATGAGCAGGAGAGGAAGAGTTTTTTTTTAATTGGTTCAATATAGTCTTAACATATTGGAGGGAATCATTGTTATATATTCATGCATACATAGGTATCGACAAAGTAAGCTAAGCCTGATCCAAGTCCAGGATCTTCCCTCCCTTCATCTATTCCCTGATTTCATTGTCTTCTCTGTAATGCTTCCAAGTTATAGATAGACATGAGCATATACATGTATATTAATTACTGAAATTTCTGGGTTTATATACTGCTTAAGTATAGTTGGCTTCTCATGGGAGTTAAGTGTACCTAGCCTTATTGATAACTCCCCCCTTTTCCCTGTCTTTATTCCCTCCCTCCTTCCCTTCTCCCCTCACTTTCATAGCTATGGTTCCCCCAGCTTATGTGATACTTCAAATTTGGTGGGTTTATTAATTAAACTTAGCTAACTTTCATCCTATCTTAGGTTTTTAGTCTCGTTTCCATGTATGAGAGAAAACAGCCCTTAAGTCTCTGTGTTTGGAATATTTCATTCAACATGATTTTTTCCATTTCCATCCATTTAGTTGCAAAAGCCATGATATCATTCTTTCTAATAGCAGAGTAGAACTCCAGTGTGTGTGTGTGTGTGTCTCACAGTTTTGGGATCCATTCAGTGAGGGGCATCTGGGTTGATTCCATAGTTATTGTAAAGGGATGGCATACTCTCAAAGTGGGATGCAGGCAATCTCAAGAGTGATATGTACCTCCAAGGGATTGAAGCCAAGTTTTTATGACGGTGCATAATTATTAGGATATGCATGACACAAAAGGGCTGGACTTCTCTTGGGACTGGGAAATATTGAGGAAGACTGCGTTTCCTCATTGGGGGGTCTAGTCTGGTGTGTAGGTTTTAGCTTACATCAATGTTTTTGGCAATTGGTCCAATGAGTGAAGGAGCAAGAGGGTCATCATCCCATCAAATATGGTATCTTTCTATTAAGGTCTTATTCCTGTTTTGCTACATTCCAGAAAACTTATAGGGAACTAGAAAGTGACAGACTAATTTATGAACCGTTTAGTATTTCCTTATATCCTGACCCTTAGGCTCATGAGTTGTTTGTTCTATATTTTAGCAGGATATTTTTTTTCCTTTAGACTCAGTGTTCTCTTTACATCCCCAAATTTCTATCTCAACTTCATTTAAACCCTCTCATTTAAGGCAAGACTTGTTCTATCTCACAAGCTAGTTAGGGTGGTAATCTGGGTAGAAGTAAGATTTCTGAGGGTGGTTTGGTACACTATTTTGTAAAAACAAATTTAGTGGTGTAGGTTACTTATCAGTAAGAAGAAAAATCATTGGCAGGAACGATGTTATTTCATGTAAGACATGAGAGTCACCATGGAAGTTAGGCTGAATTTGAGCTAACTCAATAGAAACAAGTGGGGACCAGTTAAGCCACATAGAGTCAGGAGTAAGCTGCTCTATGTTGGGGGCACATTGAGCAGATGAGCCTGATTGTTGTGGAAGTCAGTTGGCAATGTTTGTTTTCTTCCCAAAGAGGGCATTCAAGTTGAGACTTCGTCATGTGGAGAAAGGGAAATGTAGAACATGGAGGAATTTAGATCGTATCTAGTTCACAGTAGATGAGGCACCAGGAAATTCCACCGACAGGAGATCCTTTCTCCAAAAGCAAGCAGAGGGTATAACATCATCAGAATGAAAGAAATCAGGATTACTTATAGGAATGACTCCTGGAGAAGGTAGGGAAGGAAAGAGGAAATGGGAATGCTGTGTACCCAAGAGCAGCAAAGTTTTCTAGGGTACTCTGAGTTCTGGGAAGAAAAGGTAAAGAGAGACCAAGAGTCAGTCTCTGACAGTTCTAAACATTGCTCATAGCTACAGATGCTGTTCATGGGTTCAGAACGATTGCAGCCTAACAGTGTCTTGACCATCTTTCTCAAGCTGGGACGTGTCAGTTCTGAATCTGCAGATGTCAGGGTCATGTGGACACTTAACCTCAGGACCCGTCTACTCCAGGCCCTTCTGTCTCTCCAGAAGCAGGAACTAGACTTGATCTCTTTCTTTGGGTAACTAGAGAAGTGGCTGACTACTAAAGGTTCATGAAGTTGGGAGTTTAAAACCATGTTAACAAAGGTTTGAAGCTGGATCACAGAAGGAGGAAATCATCTCAGTTCAGAGCCCAAAACTCCCTTCTTTGCTTGGTTACTCCAGCAAGTAGCTGCAGCTCCTCAGGAATGTGCTAAGTGAGGGAAGCAGATGGTAGGTTTCACTTTTAAAAGTCATAACTAGTGTTGGCAGAGAATCTGGCTGAGATAAGATTGCTCCAGGGCTTCCTCTTCTTTGTGATGCAACTGGGGCTGGGAACCTGCAGCTGTGATGCTGACAGCTTGGGCCAGGAGGAATCTCTGGGGGTGGAACACTCAGAGATTTTCTTTCAGTTGGGAGAAAAAAAAAAAAACTGGCATTTGTGCCCAGAGGGAGGAGCAAGCAGCTCTGACTTTTGCTTTCTGGAGTCTGTGGATGAGGGGAGACGCAGCTGCAGGGGGTGAAATCTGTTTCTGTTTACTCTGCTTGTCTGAACATAAGGAGTAGAGCGATTATTCCCCCACCCTCTCCCCGTGGAAGGGTCTTGTTCTTAGCCATCTTAAGAGGAAGAAATGACTTGTTCTCAAGAAAGGAAACTGATCCAGATCTGGGCCAGAACCTTTATTTCTTACAGCATATTTCTGACCCATCTATAAAATTAGGAGGATAATAGTTGCAGAAACTAGAAGGCAGGTTAGACTAAATAAACACCAGTCCTTCAACTGCAAGTGCAGGAATTAAAGAATAGACTTCTTCAGAAGGAGACTCCTTTGGCATCAAAACAGAACTGCTGAGTTGGGCAAAAAGGACGTGCTTTGCAAAGTCACTTCCAGGAGCGATGACAGAGTTATGATGACCTAAAATGCTTCACACTTTCATTTCCATAATGTATAAGTTGCATTCAGCCTCCTCTGGAATGACTTAGAGAAACAAACAAGATGAGCACCCTGGTCATCACAGTAGAAATGGAAGCTGTCAGGAGAGGGAAGCATTTGTTTGGTAAATATATCAGGAAGAAAATCAACACAAATTACATGTTCAATTAGCTAAAAGAAAGCAGCCTAAAGTAGTCAAGTAGCCAGAGGAGGAAAAGAGGAGGAAAGAGGAACGGAAAAAAACTACAGGTACAGAATACTTGGTGTTACAGTTTATTAGGCTAGCCACTTCACACAGCCTTTTTCCACTAGTCCTTAGAACAGCCTAGAAAGTATTATTGTCCATATTTTATAAATGAATCAACCCAAGATTACAGGACTAGCAATTAAGACTGGGATGCAGCTTTTTCTTTCTGCACACAGTGAGGATTCAGGAAGATAGACCCTGTGACTAGAATGTGGATTCTTGAGAATTAATGTCCTTGCTCCACCAAGTATTAGTTGGGTACTTTTTGGAATACTCTTTAATCTCTCCATGCCCCATCTCTCCAATGAGGATAAAGAGAATTACATAAGATAGCTTATATAAAACAACTAGAACAGTATCTGGAAGACAGTACATGCTTAAAAACTATTAATAATTATTCTGTAGGAATAAGTTATAAGTTTTTGTATAAGTTATACAAAAAATAAGTTTTTGTAGCCCCACCCCCCCAGATATTTCTTAAAAGTAGATTGAAACAGTGGCTTGAACTTCATTACATGGTTATCTGTACATGTCTGCATACTCTTTTTTTTTTAAAGAGAGTGTTAATTTTTTCATCTTTTTTTGTTTGTTTTTCCTTTATTTATTTGCATGTGTGGTGTTGGGGATCAAACCAGAGACCTCATGCATGCCAGGCAAGTGCTCTACCACTGAGCCATCGCTCCAGCCCATGGCTGCATATTCTTTGATCAGTTCTTACTATGGCAATGCATTACAATGCCCTTGAAAGGGAGAATAAAAATATGATTCAATAATTCATCAATAATTTTAATATTTTATATTAGAATTCAATAATTTTAATCATGGCTGATTAAAATTTGCTCTTTATAAATGACATAATTGTCATAATTGTTGCCCAAGGATAAAACCTCAGAGAACTCCAATCCTGAGATCAAGGATGCTGTTAGTTACTGCTTCCAACTGGTCCTAATTGGGTAGGCTTTTCAGCTCCCAGTTTCCTGTCCCCATGGGGCTCATTTGCAGGGTGTGTGGAGTTCATGCAAACTAAGTCATAGTGATTTGTAAAGCAACACCTCATTAGATTTTTCTTCTTGGGGTAAAAACTAGGATTCTGAAGCCTGATAAGTTCTACCAAGAGTAGGTTGCTCCTGGGGACAAGGTGCATGTGTGGGTGGTGCTGGCAGTCCATGGGCCCCAGCCTAGGTGCCAGGATCAATGTGGCCAGGAAGGTTCCCACATGAATCTTTCCTTGGCTATATCCTTTCCTGGGGAGGAGTCTCAGGGCCAAGTTGGTATACCTATGTAGAGTTATTGACTCCTGCACCAGAGTTTCTAGGGCCTCTTTCCTGGACCATACCTCAAAGGGTAAACCACAGTTGTGGTGTATGCTTCCACAGGCCTTGGAGTGGCCAAGCAGCAGCTGTTACCATCAGGGAAGGGATGACATTGGGTGGGAAAGGCAGTGCACAGAGTTTGGATGTGTAGGTTAGGCTAACATCAATACATGCATGTGACATCCTTCAGTGTACAGAGAGAAGCCAAAGATTGAGAGTGGGTGGGGGAAGCATGACAAAGGCAGCTCTTGGCACCAGCATTTCCATAGTAGCTTTGAGGAGGCCAAGAACTCTAAGTGGGTTCCAGATCATCATGAAGGTATATTTGTCAAAGGACAAGGTGGGGGTAGGGGTAGGGTGGAACTACATGTTACTTAACAGTTGGGTGCTTGATTTTAACATGTACCTATCTAGGTGTAGGTATATGATCCTCACTTGGTACTCTTACCACTGGATTCACAAATTTTGGGAGTGGGCCTATAGGTGAGTGACAGAGTTGGGCATTTGATTTGGGAATGTATCCTGAGCTCCTGCACCAAAATTTTTTCTACTCTTATGATGAGCCTGGCTCACCTTTACTAAAAGCAGCTGTTTGTCCCACATTTCTTCTGGTCTTGCTCTGCTAGTGGGGTATGGAATTTGAGGCTGAATTGGGGAAAATATGCTCACTCTAGGTTAAGCTATAAAATACAGTTTGGTGTAGGCACTCAGGCTTACCTGATCCTTCCCTTCCCAGGCACCAGTAACTTGTGTCAGGGCCCAAGAATTTGCTTTCTTACCCCCACTCACCACAATCCATCTCATGATACCTATTGCCTGAGTATTTTGCTCAACAACTAGCACTCTCAGGGATATTTACATCTGTAGCCTTTATCTGTATATAGGACATTGGTCTGAGGATGTATTGGGGTTTTGACAGGCAAGGAATGAAGTGCTAACATCCTGCCAGGTAGGCCAATATCTATACAGCTGCTCTAAAGGCCTTGTTTGCCAGATCTGTGGAAAGAGTGGAGCAGAATTGGTGCATTTTGCTCAGTAGTTTTTAGATTACCATGGGAATACCTGATTCTAAGATTTTTGAGAGAAAACAGCCAAAAGGACATAAATTTCATGAATTTTCCTACATAATTATCCTGAGGGAAAACTGACATTCCTGTTATGCAATTTCAGAGAAAAATTTAGAAAGCACGCTGTGTGGAGCATGTTATTTGTGTTGGTAGTTAGGATCGACAGACGTTAACTCGTGTGTGTGTGTGTGTGTGTGCACACAAATGTGTGTAATGGTCTCCGATGTGTGTGTTTGTTGGAGTGGGTAAAGTCTGCCTCTGAGAAGGATGCTCTCTGCTTACTGCTGGCAAGCCCAAGAGGGGCCCACAATATTAGCTCAATTTATTTTTATTCATCTATATCTTTATAGGGCAGGCTGGTTTACCATTTCAAATTTTACCTTTTAGTTCAGTTAAAAAATATCCATTCATGCAGTTATCTACAGACTCTAATACTTTCTTTTTTTATTAACATTTTCACAAAACATGTCAACTAGTATAATCTAGATTATGTGGGGGAATCTAATTTAGGGGAAAGCAGTCTCAGGCATTTTAACAAGATGTGAGAGTGAGAGTGTTGACAAGACCACATTACACATCAGAGCAACAAAGCTCTAATAAGAATAAACAACAACTCTTTGCCAGCATGAATCAAAGTACTCTATGTGGCCCTCACAGCAACTCTACAAAGTTGCCATTATTTTTAGCCTCATTAATTTTGCACTGCTATTGTTCTGTGATAGGGCTCAGAATATGTTATCTCAATATATGGCACCTTGACATCTGAGAAAACAGCAGAAGTAGGAGATGCTTTCTGCTCTTCCCTCTTTATTTTCCCAATAGTAGATCACAAGATCTTCACTCCAGAGATGCCCTTGCTATACATGGAACAAAGGAATATCCTTGTCTCTGAAGATAGAGGAGAATCTGAATAGTCATTGCTAAGTTCTCCCCAGTTTATTACTTATACACCATATTCATTTTGTACAATTGTACTTCTCCATCAAATAGCATAAAAATACACAGATCTCCTTGTTTCTTTGGGTCTTCATTGCCAAAAGTTCCCAAGTCATGTAAAAACTGGGGTAAGTAACTTTGTATGGTGCTATGGCGTGGATATGGCTTCAATGTGTTTCCCAAAGGTTCATGGGCTGATAACTGGTCCCTGATATGGCGGGGAAGGGTGATGGTAAGAACTTCTAAGAGGTAGGGTCTAGTGGAAGGTGACTGGGCCACAAGGGAACTGCCTTTATAATGGATTAACGTAGCTCTTTCAGGACCCCAGGCAACTATCACGAGAGCTGGGCCATCCCAAGTACTTGGCCTCTTCTATATCCTGCTGTTTCCCTTTCTGCTTCTCAATGATGTTGTGATACAGCCCTCACCATGATGTTAGCACCATGTTGTTTGGACTCTTTGGCCACCAGAATTATGAGCCAAATAAACAACTTTTTTGCTACCTAGCTTCAGGCATTTTTGTTATAACACTGAAAACAAACTAATACATTTGCCTTTCTCTTAATAATTTGCCTTTTTCCAAAGAGGCCTCAACTATGAACCAAAGATGGGAAAAAAAGGTACTTCTTCTCCTCCATCTTTAGACCAAGGTACAGATAAGTTACGTAACTTGCATAACATCACACAGCTTACTAACGGTAGACCTGTAATTAGCACCCAGGTAATCTGTTCTAGAGGCCTTGTCTTTACCACGATGCTCTTTTGCTTCTGATAGCTTAGCTGCCTATGATATCTGCACCTATATTCCGCACTATGTGCTTCAGCACATCAGCCTTCGGAATGCTGAGTTTGATAGCAGTAAATTTTAAACTGTTTCAGATGGGCTATCGGGTTTAAAGAGATATGTTAAGAATAGTTCTTAGAAGAAGGAGGAAGATGAACTCCTACCTTCCCTTTCATCTGCTTTGTACATCATGGTTTCACATATAATTTATTTGGAAACGGGTTCTGTTATTAAGAATTTGAAAGAGTTTGTAGCCCATAAAGTACTGAAAATACAAGTGGCAGAACCTTGGCTTAGGTTCCAGTTTAATCACAAGCACCAAAGACTTGGAGGAGGACAGGAATGGAAGCTGGTCAAATGTGGACCTACTCAAAGTTCAGGACACATTGCATAACAGAATCAGGGTCTGAAAAGTGCTAAAGTTATAGATAGCAGGAGCAACTTGAATGGCAATAATAAATGCAAATTAGAGATTTAGACCATAGCAAACCAAAATAAAACAGATTCACTGGGTGGAAACACTGTGGCTCAGTAGGAGCACATGTGGACAATATTAATAACTGAGTTTAAATCATCAAAAATTGAGCTTAGTATAAAGTACTAACAAAGGAAGAAGCAAGTCACTCTGCTCAATGCTGCCCACACTGTCTGTGTCACTGTTTTAGTTACTGAGAAAATTTGAGAAGGGGCATCGATAGGCTGAAGTCTTCTAGAAGATATACCAGTGAAGAGATATGATACCCAGTCACAAGAGATGTGGTTGGGGAACTAGGAATGCTTAGCCAGAGAAAGAGAACTTTCGAGAAAGGCATATAGCACCACCCTTGAGGTAGGGATATCCTGCGGAAGAAGGAGGACCTTATTTGGCTCTTGAAGGCAGCGTTAATATGTGGAAATCATAGGAAGATAGGCTTCACTACCACCAGGTACATTTTCCAAGGTTGTTAAAATTGGGATGGTGTCCTGAGTGGGGTTAATGGCTTCCCTGGAAAGACATTCATTCATCCAGGGGCTACATGTCCAGAGATGATGATAAGTTCATGTTCACTTCAGTCAAATTACCTACAGCTCTCAAATTACAGAATACCATGACTTTTTTTTTCCAGTATAAAGAAAAGTAGGTAAAGCTTGATGTTTTTCTACTTTGTTAGGTGAAAATTGAAATCTGTATTCATGGAAAAAAATAGCATCGTTCCTTGCCTTGACTTGGGCTGCTATCACAGAAAACCACAGACTAGGGTGACTTAATCATGGTACATTTATTTCTTACAGTTAGGAAGGCCGATAAGATCAATGTGCCACTGGATTTTGTTCTGGTGAGGACTCTCTTCCTGGTTTCTCACTTGAACAAGGCAGTCACTTTCTCTCCCTCTTTTTTCTTTCTTTCTTTCTTTCTTTCTTTTTTTTAAGAGAGAGGGACAATGAGAGAGAGAGAGAGAGAGAGAGAGGAGGATCAATTTTATTTAGTTTTTCATGTGGCTTTCATTGTTTCATTGTGTATATGCTGCTGGGGTTTGAACTTGTGTTCTCATGCATGCCAGGCAAATGCCATCACTGCTGAGCAACTGCTCCAGCCCCTTTCTCTCCCTCTGAAAATCCCATCATGGGGCTCCTACTCTCATGGTCTCATATAGACCTGGTTACCTCTCAAAGTAACCATCTCAAAATACCATCACATTTGGGGGTAGGGTTTTATACATAGATTGTTTTGGGGGGACAAATACTCTATGACACTCGATGCTGCATCATGTGTTTCTCTTCACTTCCCAGTCACCAGGCATAGGCATGGCTCTGTGATATACTCTAGCCACTATGTGTGCAGGGAGATGAACAGCATTACCCGGAAGCTCAGAATGTGACAATATTTGGAATTAGGGTCTTTGTAGATGCAAGTAATTAGGATGAGGTCTTAAGATGGGCTTGCACCCTAAATCCAGTAAGTGGAGTCCGTATAAGAAAAGTGGAGGATACACAGAGACATAGAAAATGGCAAAGTGAAGGTGAGTGCAGCCTGGATGTCAAGGATTGAGGACCCACTGTACAGTAGGAAGAGAAGTGAAAGATTCTTTCCTAGAGCCCGCAGAAGAAGTAAGATCCTTCCATCCCTTGACTTTTTATTTCTAGTCTCCCAAACTATGAAAGAATAAATCCTTATTTTTAGCCACCAAATTTGTGAAAACCTGGCATCACCCTCTAGGCTACAACATTTAATTACTAGTGTGTATCCTTCTCTTGTTTTCCTTTGCCACATAAATATAGAGGCTTCCTACTGAGATGGCAGAGAGAAAAGGATGCACCTAGATTGTGGAATTGTAGAATGGAGCTGTTTACACTTGCAGCAGGATTGGCATGAATGAGAATTAAGTTCTTCTAATGTTAAATTATTGGGATTTTCTTTTTTAGTGAGGCATAACCTATCACATCCTGACTAAAATGATGCTCTTACAAAGGGTGAGAGTAGGAAAAATCTAACAGATCACACACTATTCACAAATCCATGTCTCAAAGAAGCTTTGGAAATTCTGTATCAATTCACAGCCAAATGAAGGGAAGTGCCTCTGTTAGTCAGCTTTTTCTTCTCTGTGACTAAAATACCTGACAAGAACTACTTAGTGGAGGAAAGATTTATTTTGGTTCATGGTTTCAGAGGATTCAGTCCATGATTGGCCAGCTCCATTGCTCTGGGTCTGAGAGGAGGCAGAACATCATGGGGGAGGGGCAAGACAGAGGAAAAGTGCTCAATTCATGGCAGCCAGGAAGGAGAGGGGTGTCGGGGGAGGGGAGAGAGATTGAGAATGTGTGTGGGGAGGTGGGGGGTGCAAGAGCATGAGTGATCACCAGGGAAAAGATAAACTCTTCCATGGCATACCCCCAGTGACCTACTTCCTCCAACTAGGTTCTGCCTCCCAGGAATCCTTCCAGCTATCAGTGGACTGAGGAAGTCAGAGACCTCAGGAATCAATCACTGCCTTAAAGTCCCACCTCTGAACCTTGCTGCTCTGGGGATCCTACTTTCACACTGAGCTTTTGGGGGACACTCCAGATCCACACCATAATAGGGCCTTTTCAAATTTGTAGGGCAGCATTTGTGTATGCTGCCATTTAGAAAATGAGAACTTTACAGTATTACAAACACTAGGTGAATCTAGGACCAGACTCAGAACATGATTTAGACTTAAGTTGTCCTAAAGAGATGGACAGATAAGTATACAAATAGACAGATGGGCAGACAGCTAGATACCCATGGTGAGAGTACAAGAGGCTGAAGGCCAAGCTATCCAGAGCCTGGATTCCCCACTTTGTCCAGGGATATAGAATCCTTTGTCCAAAGGACCCCAGGCTCTTTCCCAGAACCTGCAGGGTCTTTTCCATGTTGATATTCCAATGTACACATAGCTTTAGGGTTGATGTTTGCAAGGATACAGGCAGAGCTTTGATGGGCAGGGTAGACCCCACACAGGTGTTCATGGCTCATCACATTTCTGAAGACAGCCAGAAGTGGAAAGGGGTGCCAGGGTGTGCGGTAGGGGTCTGAGGACTGTTCTTTCAAGTACAGAACTCTGAGTGGGGCCTGTAAATTCTGAACTGGGTCTTCCATACTATTATGATCAATATAAGAGGATAAACCTATTTAATTTAATAGAGTCTTAGATTAATTTATAGGTTTAAAATATTTAGTATATAAGTCTCCATTTATTTTTTCATGCCTGGATTTGAGAGTATTGGGAGAATTGACCAGAAGAAGCTACTTTCCCTCATAGGATTTCCTAAAGACAAAGTCTTAGTGCAGTTTCCATTATAAACTCAACTGTCCAAGAGAGATAAAGAAATCAGACCACTGGCTAACTCCTCTCTCCTTTCTGCTTATTTTCTTTCTGGTTTAAGGCAAAGATGGTCTTGTATACCTTAACTTGCACCTGATCAGCCATGTTTTCTTAGGTTCTTCCTGGAATTTTCCTCTATTCTGCTTTTATTCAAAATTAGAAGAGAAAAATAAAATTTCCTGCATTTCCTCCTTTATTCTATACATTAGCCTCAAAATCACATGAATACATATGTACACAAGATTTTACAAGATTCCTGTAAAAACTGAAAACCATCTTCTCACCATGGTTTGCTAAAGCTTTCTTCCTTCTTTATTGCTCTATGGCACTTTCTGCTAAAAACTAATAAACTTTTTTTTTAAACAAAAGCCCTTAAAAATGAAAATAAGGAAGGGTTCTTGTCAGAACATGGAAAACAAATTTCTAAAAATAGCTCATCTCTTCATATCCCCTCAGATGCAATGCAAGCACTATCAAGTTCGGGAACTGCTGACACCCACAACATGATTTCTGGTCCTTTGCTCTTCCCCCTCTTTCCCATCAATGTTTTCTTAAACTCACATTCTGGACAGTGACTCTTGAATGCAACCTTGCCAACAAGGAAACAGGCACCTATAAGATAATCCAAGAGCTATGACAACTTTTAAAACTGCTATTTTATTTTCATAGTGTTTCATAGAGTTTTGGGGGTTTAATTAACATAAATAGCTCTTTAAAAGGGTTGAATGAGATAAAGATAGGACAAATGCAATCAGAAGAAAATAAAAATTTAGGATCTGAATTTTTGATGTTGATAAAACTGAACACAAGTAGCCAGATTTTATGAGACTCAAGACATTAAGACGATCCATTGGCCCATTGATCCACCTGATGAACACTTCCATTTTGCTCCTTTTACTGTAAAGGAAAAGATTACAGTAGTGGAGTTGAATATACTGTGTTTATTTTATATGATAAGGATATGATAAGGATGTGCATACTTCTTGATTGTGACACAACTATTCAGAAGATCAAAACCATTGGGGGAGGAAAATGAGTATATGAGAAAGTTAAAGCAACAGACTTTGTTAGGTGCTGTACTTCCGGGTTACTTCATTTCCCTGATCCATATTTATGTTATGACCAGAGTTATGTTTCTAAAATGAGAAGCTCATTGCATAAATCTGTTTAAAACCCTCTGATGTTCTCTATTATTAACTGGGAAAAAGTGAAGTGCCTTGGCATTGTGATGTTGTGCTTGACTGCGTCTCTCTGTACCTATCTGGGCTCACCTCTCGTCATCACTGCTCCTCCTGGTGTGCAGATGAAGAGCTTCTGACCATTGTGATGCATCTTACCCTTTTTTAATTTCCAGTATCAAATGGAAGCTTAAACATCATTTAATTTTTAGTGAAAAGAGCTGTTTCCACACACTAATCATTTCTTAAAATCATTTTTTGTGAAATTTAATACATATAAAATTAATAAAACAAATGAACAGCTTAATGAGATTATAAAATAATTCTCCAGTGATTACCACCTAATTGAAAAACTAGGACCCTGCTGGTCCCCAGAAGCCCTCTGTGTGCCCATTCCTATTCAAATGCCTTTTCTTCTGATAAATAAAACCACTTACATCACTATTAGTATGTTCACGATTCCCCACTTCTCCTCACCTCTGTGATCTTTCTCAGGATCCCAAACAGGCCTCTGATGTCTCTCTTTCTTTGATCTTTAAAGCATGTATGTTCTTTGCATTTGTTAGACATCTAAAAAATTACATGTTTATAAATTTTCTTTTATGATATTCTTCTCAAATTGCTTATATTCTCTTGCCTTCACTGTAGACATCTTCATCCATTCAAGTAGAATTTTATGCTTATTCTCTATATTGTCATAGTCTATGCTTTACTTTTATAGTTAAGATCTCATTAGAGGTGCTCAATGAACATTTATTGAATGAATAATTAATGAATGGATGAATCACAGTCATATTAAAACAGAAAGAGGCAGAAATGTACTTGACCAGGAAAAAGGAAAACAGAGCTTAGTCTGCACACATGTGGAGGTCAAGAGAGAGACAGAAACAAGATATTCTTTTGATGCAGCACACATAAATATTCAAGTTTCATACTCTGGCAATCATTATTTCCCTTTCCCCTGTTATTCACTTCTTCAAATCAGAGAGGTGTTGGGAAATTGAGTTATGCTTCTGATGTAATCTTCCTATGGTTTCAACCACTGGTTAGGATTGAAGAAGGCATCTGGGAACAAGCAGTAGATGTTTGTCAGCATTTAACTTGAAAGCAGTCATCGTCAGAATATGGGACAGAATAGAGGAGGATCTCCTGACATGTGTACTTTAGGAAGGATTTGACATTGCCAGGAAAATTGGAAGAGATAACACTGAAGTTCTTTCTGACTCTCTGATGACACTGGTAAATGAAAGCCATTGGCAATTTAAAAATGATTTTGTACTTCCATTCAGAGCTCAGGTCTACAGCATGGAAGTGTAACTCAAACATCCCACAGATTCTAGCAGGTAAGTGCAGGTAAAGCTTTTAGTCAACCTATGTTCACCCTTTCAACTCAGATGGAATAGTAAGAGTTAAGCATGTCAACTGGAATCATCTTTCCTTGCTTTTCATATACTGTACAAAGATTCCTGTCCTCATTCTTACTTTTGTTGCAGACTTTGACTCATTCTTTGACATTTAAATAAAATGTATCCCTCTTTGTTGAAGCTTGAGGCCTCGTGAAAGCTATGACTTTACTGGTTGTGTTCCTGAAACAATTTTTTCTTACTCAACATATTGTACTTCAACTAGGTTTGCTGCCACACAGAATTCTTTTCTTTCTTTTTTCAGAGAGAAAGAGAGAGAGAGAGATGCAATTTTCGTCATCTTTTTTTGTTTTCCCTTTTGTGTATATGGTGCTGGGGATCAAACCCGGGACCTTGCATACGCCAGGCAAGTGCTCTACCACTGAGCCACATTTCCAGCCCTGCCACACAGAATTCTAAGCTTCTCAACTTTAAGGATTGTATTTAATTTAGTATCAGGCTTATGGTAGGTATTCAATATACTTTGAATGAATGGAAAAAAAAATACAAAGTAGTGATATTTGAGACACAAAATCAGCAGTTACAAACACCATGTACCAGAATGAATATCTTCAGCTTATCAGGCATTAGATTGGGTGCTGAGAAAAGGCAAATGAAACACAAGACAGACATTTAGGTGCTCACAGTCCAGGGAGAGGAACAAAGAAGTTGGTGAACATATTATATTGTTGGAAGGGGAAAAGAGATGGGTGGGGAAGCCCAGGGGAATGGCCTCTGACTCAGATCGTGGAGAGAAGACAAATATACAAAGAGATCCCTTAAGGACAGCTAAGAGTAGCCAGGTGAAGAAGGGAAGGAGATGGAGAGTGTTCGAAACAGAGGGAACAGAAGCTATGACGTCCACATGGAGGGTCTATCTTAATGAAATGTGGTCATAAAGGCTTATACAGAGATCTATGGAAAGAGTAAGCATGGAGTTTGCTTCTTCCACATACAGCAGTGGCCCTATCACTTCTACAAATTGTATCAGATGGAAAAAAGGAAAGGAGAAAATATGAGACAATAGTTGGAGAGAGCATAAATTCACGATCAGTTAGAAAGGAGAGGAGCACATTTCCATATGAGTAGGAAAAAGAGAAGGGAAAGCAATTGGATCACAAAGAGAATTCATTTCTTTATTTTCTATTTTATGTCTGTTTTTCCTTATATACGCAATGCTTCTTTGGGAGGGGAGGCAGAGACTTTCAACTTAATGCTTCTTTGGGAGGGGAGGCAGAGACTTTCAACTTCCCATTTCTTACATCACAGCCTCTTTCAGGTTGAGTATTGTACTCTGAGTGACTCAATTTCTTTTGGAAAAATGCTCTGAGTTTCAGATTTCCTCTCCTCACCCTTGCTCTTGTGTACTACCATTGCTTTCTTCCAAGGGTAACCTCGTGGAAATGGAAGACAAATACTGGGACTCACACAGCATTCCCTGGAAACTTATTGGCTTCCTCTGGGCTCTTCTGTGGGGCAGCCAGTCAGATACGTTGTGTGTCTGGACAGCTGGCCTTCCCGTTGCAGGTTTCTTTTGGCCTTTCTGAGGGCAAGTACTGGAATCCATGTCTAGTGCATTTTCATGACATTTCATGTGCTGCCACCACTTCATTCAGATTCAAGACCTCGGCCAGCCTGCTGTGCCTGTCAGTAGTTCAGTTTCTGGTCACATTGTAAAGTACCAGGCACAGCATTATTCTAGCATCCTCCCCCAGGATCCACAGGTATATTTATGTGGATGTTTACACTGGGTCCCTTCCTCTAGGGATTCATCTCGATTCGGAAAAACAAAGACATGGGAGGTTTCTCCACAGTGCTTACCCAACTGCCTTTTCTTTCTCAAAGCCATCCGGACAGAAGTGGCAATGGATCTACTTCATCCCTCTGGCATACACATTCCTCACTGCACACCCACATCCTTTCTTATTTGTGGGAAATGACCATCATTTCAATATTATGGGGTGAACTATAATTTTAGCTATATATATTTGAACTATAATTTGAGAAGAAATGCTAAAGTCTGAGTTGTGCAGCCTTGCTCCTAATAAAGGACAAGGATAAGCTAGTTAAATGTTCTCTACACATGTGATCACAAGTGTATAGCATGCTAAAAAGCAACATTTAGAAAAGAGAGGTGTTTTGGAATGGCAATGCAAGGCGTCAGCAAATCTGTTTCTCTATAAAGACAAAGAAAATACTGGCAAAATATCTACCATTTTAGAACTCTGGAAAATAAAGCCACAAAACAAAAGTAAAGCTTTCTATGTGAGGGAAACTGCCAAGTTTCTAGAAGAAGGCAGGATCCATATCATTTTAACAGGAATATCTCTTGCCTCTTCCTACTCAGTGATCTCACAATCAACTAAATACTGACTACCTCTGGAACTTGACAAAAAGTTTTTTTTTTAATTAAAAAAATAGAATATCATCAAAATGTAAAAAAATTTTTATATTACAAAGGATGCTATCAATAAAATGAAGACAACCCACAGACTGGAAGAAAATATTTATGAATCATATGTTTGATGACAGACTTGAAAATATTAATACATGTTATAATGTGGATGAACCTTGGATTCATGGTAAGTGAAAGCAACCAATCATTACAAAAGGTCACACACTGTATTATGGCATTTATATGAATTGTCCAAAATAGGCAAACCCACAGTGACAGAAGTCCATTAGTGGTTGTCAGGGGCTGGGGGTGGGGAACAAGATTGCCAGTGGGTACGGAGTTTTTGTTTGGTGCAATAAAAGTGTTCTAAAATGACATTTTGGTGATGGTTGTACAATTCTGTGAATAAACTGAACATTGTTAAGCTGTACCCTTTAAATGAGTGAATTTTATGGTGTGTGAATTATATATCAATAAGTCAATCAAAAGAGGAGAGAAAGTTAAGGGGGTGGGAGGCATGAGATCTCTGCTTCCCTAAGCAGTGCTCATCATCTCAGACAACGTAGTTCTGTCAGCTAGTGTTTCCATGCACTAGAAAACGGTGTGTTCCTTTTTAATATCTTTTTTAAAATACGGATTTTTCCAGACCTTTATATTTCTAAGCATTACTTCTAAACTATTAAGCTAAATTATGTGAGCCATGAATATTTCATACACGTCAAAATATTTTACATCAGCCATATTATTTGGCCAGAAAGACAAATATTATTAAGGGCCCAATTGTAAATTTATTTTTTCTCACAGCAATTTATAAGAATTATAGCAAGAGGTTCAAATAATTCACTTAGAAGGCCTTTCATCAGTATTTCTGTGTGTGTGCATGCCAAGGAACATCAGCTTTGCTAAGTGCTTTGGGAGGGGGAAAAAGAAGGAGAGAAAAGAAAGGAAAGAAAGAAGGAAGGAAGTAGGAAGGACCCACAGTTAAAACTATTTGATAAACCATGCAGAGCATTCATTTCTTGGAAATTTGTGATGAATAAGAGGCAATTAATATCTCTGAAGAACCTTATTTGATCATGAATAGCTGTTTTAAGAGGTACCCACTACCATTCTGCAGAAAACCCTTTGTGAAATATAAGCCTTCATGTATCTATACCAACTTTTAATGGAAATGCTAAAAGATATATACCAGGGAGCAAACAGCATGCAACTATCATGAATCATGCACAAAATTATTTTTATTCATTGGTGTTGATCCTGGGAAAATCCCCAGGAGTGGGATAGCTGGTTCACATGTTGGTTCCATTCCTAAGTTTTTGAGGAGTCTCCACACTGATTTCCAGAGTAGTTGTACTAGTCTGCAGGGAGGAGGGGGGAGTACCGGGGAAGGAATGGGACCGAATTATATTGTTATAATGTGTGCATGTAGGAATGTATAACAACAAATCCTTCACTGTGTAAAAATATAATGCACCAACAAGAAAAGGGCAATGGGATACTGAACCTTTATCTTTAAGGAGTAGAATGTGATGGCTTGCTTAAAAGTGAGAATGGGGAAGATAGTACAAGAGATGAGCAGTCAAAATACATGTGGATCTCTGTGAGGTGACCTAGTTTTCCATATCTTTGAAGCTAAGAACTAGTTGACATTTTTATAAAAGCATGCACTGTTAAGTATATCTAAAAAGAACAAGGGGATGGAGGAATAGAGGGGAGGGGGAAATACTGGGAACTGACTTAGAATAAGGCATACTTCAGCCTTCTATAACTATGTCAATATGTACTAAACTTTTATAATTATGTCCTGTATATCAAAAAGGAACAGGAGGTGGGAGGAAAATAGGAGAAGGGAAAAACCTAGGGGCTAAATTAGAACAAGTTAAACTCCATGCTTTTATAATTTTCTCATTATGATTCTAACATCCTGTATATCTAAAAACAGTCGTTTTTAAAAAAAAGAACTAGTTGACAAAAGCCAAATGCAATTAATTAGGGTTCTACAGAGGAGCAGAGACATGTGTCCTAAAGTAAGATACCATTTGAGAAATTGAAGTGTAAGGAATTGTAAATTTCCTCCTTTAGCACTTAGTAAATTATAGAAGTTCTTGCTTCAAAAAAATGTTTTAAATGATAGTAATCTACCAGAATTCAAGCACAAGCTTGGGTTAGGGTGGACAAAATAAGCAAAGTATCTCCAGTATCAAAGATCATGCTTTCCCATTAAGCTCAGGGAAAAAAAGTCCTGTTTACACCCACACTCACTTCTCCCATGATGGCAGTTTGCTGGCCCCTGGCTCCCTTCTCACCCCTGTCCCTCTGTCACAGTTGAACAAAGTCTTCTGTTTGATCAGCCCAGTTGGCATCTTGCCTCCTAGGCTGCTTTTCTCTTGCTGTTTCCTTTCCCATTCTCATTTATAATCAGTCCATTCCATCATACTCCTTAAAGATAAAGACAGAACTTTCTTGTCTTTCTTTATTGTGGCAAAATACACATAACATAAAATGCCATTTAAGGTGCATGGCCTGAAGTACAATCATACCATTGCACACACACTTCACTACCACCAGCCACTTCCAGAACTTTCCATCTGAGTGCTGGTGTCTGTGAAACAGGTGGCAAAAATACCTGCCTTACCCTGCAAGATTTTGAGAATCAAAAGGATGTGTCTGAATACACTCTGTAAGCTCTTGAAGGACCATCTAAATGTTTGTTATTGTAAATAAAGTTGCAAAGTACTGTGCCTAAGTACAATATTGCCACTCATTCATTCATTTTACACACACAAAATTAAGCTTGTTATGTTCTGTGGGGCAGAAGCATAAACTCATCTGAGTCAGCATGAGAAATGGTATATTACCATTGAGCCACAACTGGTTCAGTTTTTTTCAGTAGTGGTACAGGAGATTGCAGGGCCTTGTACATACCAGGAAAGCACTGAGCTATGTCCCCAGCCTTTTCAATTCTTTAAATTTTGAGGGAGGGTCTTTATAAGTTGCAGAGGCTGGTTTCAAAATTTGGGATCCTTCAGCCTCAGCCTCCTGAGATACTGGGATGCTGGGATTTCAGGGTGTGCTACCATATCTGCCTGGTGAAAAGTGGTTGCATTGAGGTAGGCTGGAAAGTCATTGTGGGCTTATCTTGAGAAGGAGGTCCCCTATGGTGCCATATAAAACAGCCAACTTGAAGGTGGTGACAGTGCTCCTTGCCTGAGTTTAGACCTCTGGGGACTCTGATGAAAGAAATTCCAGCGAAGCAGCAGAGAAAACAAACACATCAGACTTATTATTATAACCGTGGGCCTCTTTGTAATTTTTCAAATCTTTTCTTTTCTTTCTTTTTGAATTTTTTATTCAGAAATTTATTTGTTGAACAATCACACAATCTTTTAATGAAATAACATAATATATAATATATATAATATATATATATATATATACATATATATATATATATATTCTGAAGATTAGATTTACCCCCAAGAGTGCCCCCTCAATTACTCACAGTTATCCCTCCCCTCCCTTTCCCAAAACATCTCTAAAAATGTATTAGGTTGTATAACATTACACCTTATCTGAATTTAAAACACGATAAGAGATCTTTCTCAGTGATAGTGAAGACATTCGACCCTTGGTTCTCTGGGTTATGCTGATTTTACTCAGCATAATTTCTTCCATAGCCATCCATTTACCTTCAAAGGCTGCAATATCATTGTTTCTAATTGCTGTGTAAAATTCCATGGTATATATGAACCACAGTTTTTGGATCCATTCATCCAGTGAGGGACATCTGCATTGTTTCCTATAATTTAGCTATTATAAATTGAGCTGCTATGAACATAAATATTGCTGTGTTACTGTAATGTGCTGATTCTAAATCCCCTGGAAAGATACCCAGGAGAGGAACAGCAGGATTTTATGGTGGGCTCATCCCTAGTTTTTTGAGGATTCTCCACACTGCTTTCCAGAGGGGCTGTACCAGTCTGCAGCTCCACCAACAATGTGCTAGTGTGCCTATCTCTCCACAGCCCCTCCAGCATCTATTATTGTTTATTTTCTTCATTTTTGCCATTCTGACTGCCGTGAGGTGATATCTTAATGTAGTTTTCATTTGCATTTCTCTGTTTACTAGTGATTTAAAGCGCTTTCTCATATATTCATTGGCTTGATCAATGTCCTCTGTTGAGAAGTTTCTATTTAGCTCTTTGGCCCATTTATTAATTGGGTAGTTTGCGTTTTTGTAATTGAGGTTTTTGAGGATTTTGTAGATTCTAGACTTGAGGCCCCTGTCAGAGGAATCATAGCCCATGATTCTCTCCATTTACGAAGGAAACCTCTTGACTCTTTTGATTATTTCCTTGGCAGTGCAAAAGCTTTTTAGCTTTATGGCATCCCAATCACTGATTTTTGACTTTACTTCCTTCACTTTAGGAGACATGTTGAGAAAGTCTTTGCCTACTCCCAAATGCTGAAGTGTTGGACCTAATTTGTCTTCCATCAGTTGCAAGGTAGCTGTTTTAATTCCTAGCTCCTTGATCCATTTTGATTTGATTCTCGTGCAAGGTGAAAGATATGGGTCTAATTTCAACTTTCTGCAAGTGGCTGTCCAGTTTGCCCAGCACCATTTGTTGAAAAGGCTGTCTCTCCTCCATGTAATATTTTGCCCCCCTTTGTCAAAAATCAGATGTTTAAAGATTTGAGGGTTTGTTTCAGGGTCTTCTTTCTATTCCATTGGTCTTCTTTCCTATCTTGATACCAGTACCATGGTGTCTTTGTTATTACAGCTCTATACTATACTTTGCCTGTTTTGTCTTTCTTGCTTAGTAGTGTTTTGGCAATTCTAGGTTTCTTATTTTTCCAAATGAATTTGAGAATTGCTTTTTCTATGTTTGTAAAGAATGACATAGGTATCTTTATAGGGATAGCATTAAATCTATATAAAGCTTTCAGTAGAATGGTCATTTTTATTATATTAATTCTGCCTAACCAAGAGCATGGGACATCTTTCCATCTTCTTAGGTCATCTTGGATTCCATTCTTCAATGACTGATAATTTTTGTTGTAGAGATCTTTGATTTCCCTTGTAAGGTTAATTCCCAATTTTTTTAAAAGTTATTGTGAATGGGACTGATGTCCTGATTTCTTCATCAGTGCTATTATTATTAGTGTATAGGAAAGCTATTGATTTATGGGTGTTGATCTTGTATCCTGCTACTTTGCTAAATCTGTTTATAAGTTCAAGCAGTTTATTGATGGAGTTTTTTGGATCTTCCAGATACAGGATCATGTCATCAGCAAAAAGAGAGAGTTTGACTTCCTCTCTTCCTATTTTTATCCCTTTGATTTCCTTCTCTTGCCTAATTGCTCCAGCTAGAGTCTCAAGAACAATATTGAATAAAAGTGGTGAGAGCCTCTGTTTAGTTTACAGTTCTCTGACCTTGGTCCCTTAAGAAGACAAAGCAACACCCACTGAGTAAGGCAACTCCTTTCCATTCACATAAAAAAAAATATTGTAACAATAATAATCACAGTAACATCAAAGCAACCAAATGGCCAGTGGTAGAGGGAGAACCAGTTCATGGTCAGACCATAATCCTGTTTGAGTGAACTTGCTTTTGGGCCCCAGATCTTGGGACTATTAGCTAACAACATTGCAATGACCAGTACCACTGCCCAGAATAAAAATATCTTTGAACGACACTCTGTGTGGGTTATTAACTAACTCCTTGGGGGTGGGTGGGTGGTGGCAGGTCCGGCAGTCAGATCAGGGTTCCTCAAGGAAGGGTTATGTGGGGAGACAAAACCGGGTGCTGTCCTCACTGCTTTCTTCCAGTAGCCTCCTCACTACACTGCACATTTGGAAGAGATGGCACCCCTAACAGTCTCTGCTGTACGCTCAGTGCCTCCCCCAGCAGAAGGGTGACGATAAATATGCATCCTGGTGGTGAACGGATTCATTCAGAGAGTGATCCCTGTCTAAGAGAGCACCAAACTGGAAGTGGAACTTGGGATCAGCAAAACTGTTTTATAAATAATAGAGGAATTTCAGCTCCTGCCTCTTCCTCTCCTCCTTCCTTCATTCTTCAGAGAATTCGTGTCCTGGGAAGGAAAGGCAGAGCTTTCTGAGGGCTTGGAGGCTTCACCCCACACAGCCTCTTCTCTAGAGGCATTACAGCTTCTTTGAGTGAACCTCCTTTCTTGCCTCAGCTTTTGGTCACAGTTCACTTGTACCATCTGAGGGCTAAATAAAAAGGGACGGTTTTCCTTTTAAGGCATGATCATCCTCCATTCTTCCTCGACGACAGCATTTTTCTCCCACCATCTTCTAAACTGTCTGCAGATTCTCAGCAGCATAACAGGTCTGTAGGCCAGGTGTAGGCCAAGATGCCCAGCACAGACTCACACAACAGCCTGCTTGGCCCA
Source organism: Aplodontia rufa (assembly GCA_004027875.1). Classification (NCBI taxonomy): domain Eukaryota; kingdom Metazoa; phylum Chordata; class Mammalia; order Rodentia; family Aplodontiidae; genus Aplodontia; species Aplodontia rufa. Next base: position 148,139 of record PVKS010000487.1, read on the forward strand.
GTCAGGGATTGTGTTTTCCCTCCTTCCCCGACTCTCCTGGATCTGTTAGCTGCTTCATGCCTCAACCACTTCCATTCCTCTGCAATTTCCCCACAGCATGAACCCCAATTCTGAAATGCCCCCTCACGCACGGCACTGCCCTGGAGCTAATCTTCCCCCGTTCATCTGTCAATCATATTTCTTTTCAGGGATCACAGGTACATTGACTTATTTGATAATACTTAATACCCCACATTTAGATTTAACACACACATTTCCATCCCTTCTCTGGGATTTCCCTCAATGAACCTATTGGGAAGTTGGTTATCTTTTCTGAAAGGTAAGAGTCCCACAATATCGCTAATGGTTTTTCACTCAAATGGTAAATGATTAATCCAAGGGCAATACTTTTAAAATCCCAAACTGGTGGTTGATACACCTCTAAAGAAGGACTAGTAGAATTAACAGAGCCAGATTTGGAGGTGATGATATTCCAGACCCAGGCACCAGCTCTTCCAAACTGATCTTCTGGGCTGAGAGTCTGCCATCATCTGCTTGAATGGAAGCAAAACCTTTGGGTTAAAACCTCAAAATTCATTTGGATGGAAAACTTTGGCACAGGTTTTGGTGTTCAGGCAGGAAAAGAAGGTGGGGAGAGGTGCCACAGTTGTGTGACAACAGTCTCTCTGTATAGTGTGAAACTTACTCTTGGAATGTAAACGAATACCAGACCACCAAGGAAGGAAAACCCGCAGCAGCACCTTTATGAGCTGGAGTGAACATTCCGAAGAGGCAAGTTCAACTTCAGGAATGAAGGGGGCAGTAGACTTTTAGATCTCTTCCTGAGAAACAAAACAGGAAGTAGTGTAGCGGGGCCTGAGACTCTATTTTGTGGGAGTAGAAAAATGAAGAAGCAATGTTTCTGGACTGACTGTACTCCAAGAAGATTCTATATAACTGAAGTAATTCTGGATCATAAGCATACAAAACTCTAGGCAATAATAGTGATAGGGGCTTTCCAGGTATTATTCTGCTGAGAACCTACCACTCAGAGTGGATCTGCCTTGTTCCGAGGCTTGTTGAGTCTCAGAGCGATGTCCAGCGGCATGACTTTTGTTTTCTCAACAACTCCCATCTCCTGTGTTATTTAGTCCCCCTTTGCAAGCACCAAATATCTGAGAACAATGTTGAATAGTCTAAGTATATATCCATACACTTTTTTTTTTTCAGTGCCAGGGATCTAACCCAGGGCCATGCAAGGCAAGCATTCTCCATGGAGCTATAGCTTCAGCTTCCCAGCCCCCACTCCCAACACATATTAATTAGAGCTGCAGGCCCATTGACTAGTATCCCTCCATGCTTTGTGCTCCCACCAGGCTAGGATCATCTATTTCCTTTCAACACCTTTCTTCCTGCCTTCTTATATTTGGAAATTTGATGTCATGTCATAGTCTTACAAATTTGTCCATCTGGTGAGGTGCTGTGTGTTTTTCTCTAGGTATTAACAAAGAGATTAATTCAGATGGAGATTTATGTAAGTACATTTAAAATACATAAATACCCAAAGAAATACTGTATTTTTTCAATTTGCATATATTTATTGTATTTATATATTTTATAAACATAAAATTTAGATATATGTCTTTGAAACACACACATACACACAGATACCTATATTGGACATATTACAGTGAGTGTTTGTGGGGATAATGGAGATAGGGATGGGACATAGAGATGAAAAAGAGACAGAGGGCAAGATGGCTTTATTTTGGGATCAGTGATGACATGTGGCCCAAAACAAAAGATAAGACACCCTTTCTTCTTTCTTTCTTTCTTTCTTTCTTTTTCTTTTTTTTAAGAAAGAGGGACAGTGAGAGAGAGAGAGAGAGGAGAAGCAATTTTTGTTCAGTTTTTCATGTGACTTTGTTCCTCCAACACTTTATACATGGGTGCTGGGGTTTGAACCCACATAGTGGCACATGCCAGGCAAGCACAGTAACTGCCGAGCCACCGCTCCAGCCCCAAGATGCCCTTTCTTTCTTTTTTTTTTTCCTTTTTAAAGAGAGAGGGACAGTGAGCGAGACAGAGAAAGAGAGAAACACCTTTATATAGTTTTTCACATGGCCTTAGTTGCTCCAACACTCAGTTGTGTACATGGTGCTGGGGTTTGAACCCGGGTCCTCGTGCTTGCCAGGCAAGCGCCAATAGCACTGAGCCACCGCTCCAGCCCGACACCCTTTCTTAAGAGCAGAGAAAACATGGACAAATATATTGGGCAGAAAGAATGATCTTCAATTTTTTCACTTACAAATGAACTCAACTCAAATCCATAGATCACTTACTATGTGCCCAGCACAGTGCTAGTCATTAAGAACATGACAATGAACAAGGCAGGAATCAAACCTGTCTTGAAAGCATGTGCCATATGCACTACCGTTCTCAATCTCGTGAGAGAGAGAGAGGTGATGATGTCATCCTCATCTTAGATAATGACAAAGTTAAGGCACATAGAAATAACTTGCATAGGACCACACAAGCACTAATGGCAGAGGGAGGTTTAAATAGTGGCAGTGTGACTCTGGAGCTCACATGCCCACAGAATTAATCATTCCTCACATTTGCTTATACATGAGATGGTAATCCTATAATTCAAGTTCTCCAGCTTCTCCAGCTTTTGCCAATCACCTTCTGCTTTACTATTAAATGGATTAGTTCAGTCTTCATCTCAGAAATTTGTAGGGAGTCTGGCATACTTCTCATGATTATAAGTGTTAGGGACAAGTGGAAATAACACAAATCTATATTCTCCTGGTCAAGTGCTGCCAGGGTCCCTTTTCAGAACCCACTTCTGGCCATGGCTGTCTTTTCTCTTTGATCGTATCAATTTTGGCATAAAATATTCCTGTTTTGTTTCTGTCAGCTCCTTTACACCTCTGACAATCCAGGACACAGTTTTACTAAAGGTTTGGGGAGTTAGTGGGAGGAGGAGTTTGCAGAGCAGCTCAAACTAAACTCAATGTTTGATATTACTGCTTCAAAAGTCCCCATGAATAGTTAGCTCCAGCTTGTTGCCAGATGTTGTGTTGAGGTCTTTTGCTCCTTCCAAATATTCTTTTTGCAGAGTGGCAAGTTTCCAAACCTTAAATTCCTGTTGTGTTTCCTATTAAAAGCAATTTGGTTCCCTGATAACTCTCCTCTTCCCAATTTGTCCTAGTAATTTGAGATGGTAGAATTGAACAGAAAATGTGTTTCACAGCCAAAAGTATTCAAAACATTTTCTTTGACCAAGAATCACCTCATATGCATCCTGCCATTGTCCTAATGCCCTCAGATCGCCACAGCCAATTCTGTTTTTGAATAGGTGGTGTTTTTTCCTACACTGTCTTGGGGTGCAGTGGGAGCACACAGGATAGCCTCCAACCTAGACCACAGGGATAGTGGAAGGGATGACCAGCAGAGGTGATGGCTCTATGCTGAAATCTCAAAAACAAGAAGTAGTGAGCCAGGAATGGTGGAGTGTCTAAGCAAACAGCCTAATCCATATAGCCCAGGGATAAAATAATGCACACTTAAGAACCAAGAGACAGTTTTATGTTATTAAAAATTAAAAATTAATAAAGAGAGTGGCAAGGGAGGAAGAAAAAATAAGCAGAATATTGGTGGCCAGACTAAGGAATCAGAGTTTGTCTGAAGGTAGTGAAAATTCATAAAAAATGGTTGTGGGGGAACTATTGTAATCCAAGTTTCTTTCCTTCCTTCCTTTCTCCTTCCCTCCTTTCATTCCTCTCTCCCTCCCTCTACTGCCCTTCTTTCACCCTTCCTCCTTCCCTCTCTCACTCTCAGAAAGATCACAGTGACTGCAGAATATGAGAATGAATTGGAGAAAGCAAAAGTAGAAGTTATTGCTGTAGCAGTTTGGGTATTATCAGTTGAGTCAGAGAAAAGTGAATGGACTCAAGAGTTACTCAAGGTTTTGATGGAGAGAGGGTGAGACAGTGAGGAAGGAGGCAGAAAGAATGAGCTACTGGATGGTCTGGATGTAGAGCAACGGACTCACTAGGATAAGGAACTCAGGGGGAAGAATTAGTTGAATAAGCATTTAATGAATTCAATTTTGGACATGCTGAATAATGGGATTTCCAAGTGGGGGTGATTGGTGAGCATCTGAAGCCCAAATGATATCTGTTTTGAGATACAGAGTTCATATTGTTCATCAATCAGATGGTCATTGATGACCGTGGAATGGATGGTCATTGATGACCGTGGAATGGATAACGTTACCTACTCTGGCCACATGTATAGAGAAAGAGATCAGGGATCAAATGTTCATTAATACCAACATTTTAGGGATAGACAGGGAAAGAGGTTCCCACCATAAAAACTAAAAAGGGTGGAACAGAAAGGTGGAAAGGACTGATAAACCAAGGTCAAAAGCACTTAAAGAAGGAGAAAGTAGTCAGTCATATCAAAGCTAAGAGGCATGTTCTGGAAATGAATGTCCTATGAGTTTTACTTCCTTAATTTGATGATGGACTTCTTGTGCCTTTGCTGAGTTTGAATTGGTGTCTTGATGAACAGCACACATCTTTCTCCACTCTCAAAAGTCTGAGTCCACTCATGCTCTTTTGAGAGCTCAGACACTGTTTTCCTTTATGAAGATAAACCAGTCACTCTCAATAAAAATGTCAGAATGTCTAAGGCTGAGTCCTTTGTAGAGATAAATATGGCAGCAGCAATTAATCTCTTGGCATTCACTTCATAACATGACAAATACCACGTGCTTTAGGAAAGAGGACTCTTCTCCTAATTTTCTGTTTTAATGGCTACTCCCCAAGAGGTTTCCTGGTTGAACTTTTTATTCTCTAAGCTAACTAAACACATATATAATTTATTTTTGTTAATAAATATAGGGAATGGGGCTCTGGTGTGTGTGGTAAGATGCAGAGTGGCTGGTGTCACATAATGTGCTGGGCTCATACGAAAACTTTCTGAATGCCTGATTTTGTGTTTTATGAATCAGTCTCCACTTGGAGTCCATAGACTCTGAATCAGTTGACTTAAACCAGCCAAGTCACAATTCTGGAAACTAGGTAATCACATTAACCACTCAGAGCAAAGAAAAACAAGTTTGGAAAAAAAATTTCTTATAGTTACAAACAGGAATACAAATATTTTCACTTCCTTTAATTGGCGTGAAATTTATCTTCTCAGGCTTGGGCATGCCTGGAAATTGTCTGGTTTTTTCCCTATTTTGATCACAGAAAAACACTTGAAGCAACACTGATGGCCACACTTACACCTCACCTAAGAGGAAAGAGAGCCCAACTAGTTGAGTCCTCCAAGGGTGACAGCTGTTGTGCAGAATTAACTTAGCACAGGCTAGCCTCCAAAGGAAATATAATCCGTTCACTCTCAGGATTTGCTGAAAAATCCACTCATGAAGAAGAGTTAGTAATGATTACTAGATTACATTACAAATATATTATTTTGTATAATTCATTGTTTTCCATATGTCTAGAAAATGAATTAAACCTTATTCTTCCTCTTTTACACTTCTCACTCACCATAAGGTAATGTCTATTGTCTTAGCTTTCTGTTACTGTAACATAATACTTGAGATAATTTCAAAAGAGAGGTTTATTTTGGCTCATGCTTTGGAGGTTTCACTCCATGGCCAGTTGACTCTGTTGCTTTTGGGACTGAAGCAAGGCAGTACGGGAGCCTATGGCAAGACTATTGCTTTCATGGTCTGGGTGCAGGGAGAGCAGAAGGGGCCAGGGTTCCAATATCCCCTTCAAGAGCACATCCCAAAGATGGAAGACCTCTCGCTAGGCTCTACCTCTTAAATGCTCAACCAGCTCTGAATAGTGCCATTCTGAGGACCAAGCCATTGACAAGCTTTGGGGGACTTTTGTCTAATCACAGCCTTAACTACAAAAATAACTGAACTTATTTTTTAGCATAGGGGAGGTCTTTCAATTTTCTGGCTTGCATGAAAGTGTGCATTCTTTCATTTCTTCCCAACAATTAAATAATCTGGGCCATACTATTTATCAGCCTTTACAGAAATGTTTTCCATTTCATATGATATACATTATTTTTCTTCTTTTTTTAGGACTAATTTGGTACATGTGGACAGCATTTTTAAGTCTTTTGTAAAATCACTGTAGAAGATGTTATTGGATATTATCTACTTGTCACTTACAGAGGCCCACAGTTCCAGGAAACACTTCCTTTTTATACAGGTGAATGGATACCTTTTTTGATATAGAGAATGAGCACTTCATCACTTAGAATATTTGCTCTCCCTCTGCTACAGCTGTCAGAGAACTCCGAGTCTAATATACTGCTCAAATGCCAGAAGCTAGATGGTTCTTTATCTGATCATGCCCACTTTTCTGCATGTTGCCATAGTGACTTCCATACTAGAAATAGCATGGCATTTCCCCAGCCCTGCCTCTCACCACTTGTGTAAATTTCACCATCCACTGACTTCCATGTATGTGTGTTTTAATGGATATAATGGATAAACATCACATAAAGGTATATGTGACAGTCAAATGAAAACCTATTCTATGGCCCCCAGGAGATACTCAAGTTTAGTTTATTTCCTTAAAGAAAGCTAACTTACTTTCTTTACAGTGGGCCACCTTAACTTTTATTCTTAAATACTTCACTAAGTTTAATTCTGTCCATGATGGGAATTGACTGGAAACGGCAAATACTACTCATCTCCCTAGCTGCATGAACATTCTTTCATATAGAGGAGGAAGGAAGTCCATGAGAAACCGGAAAGGTGTTTACAGGTTCCTGCATCATTAGGAAACTGAGCTTCCTTTATAATTATTGGTAGTATAACATAGTTACAAGTAGTACTCCAAGCAAGTCTCTGCCAATTGATTGAGCTAACTTGAAAATGCAGCTGGCATTCTTATGTTATCATTTAAAACTCTGGCATGGCTCATGGCTTTATTAATTTTTCTTCTAGAGTAAGTCAGAAATTCAGGTGGTTTCCTCTACAGTCACTCACCTGACTTCCACCACAATCACATTTGCAAAGTTGCTATCGGAGAAATCAAGGTGGTCTCTGGTCATGGAACAAGTATTATCAATCTTTTGACTCATAAGTACAAAGTTTATTCTAGTTTACCAGTGAACTTATCTGTTTTTTAAATAAATGAAATTACAAATATAGGAAGTTAATTGGAGAGGTTAAAATCAGAGACTCTGAATTCAAACTATTGGGCTGTGAATTCTGCCTTGTTGCTAACTAATGGTCTGACTTTGGGAGACCTACTTAATTTCTCTGTGCCTCATTTTTCCTATCATTAAAATGAGGACTTAAGTTCTCTACACCACATTTTCTTCATCTGTAAGAAGTGCACACTAATGATAATACAAGATTGTTATAAGCATTTAATAATTTAATATTTGAACAGTACTTTGAACAGGGCCTAGCGTGCACTGAGTTCTTATAAACACTTGTGAACCAAATAAAAACACAAGTCAGTTTCTAGTGAGGAATGCCCAGGCCACTGTGCTGGCGGTTCATTAGGAAGGAAGAACTCCTCAGCATGAGGAGAGGTTGAATTTTGACTTTACTCTTTCCGGTTGTGGAGGTTTCAATCTGTCAGTTTTCTCATCAGAAGAATAAACTTAAGGATTCACAGAATTTTTGTGAAGGATAGTGCTAGCTTATGTAAATGACCTAGTACAGTGCCTGGAACATGGCAGAAGAATGCATTAGAAATGTAAGCATTTAACACTGCCCTTAAAGAATAAAAAGGCAGAAAAATATAGATTAGCCAAGATGATTATCCTGGCAAAAGATCTTATAAAGGGCTGGAACAGTCCATAAGAAGAATGTATAACCTCTTCCTTTAAAATAAAATTTTCTTTTGGGGATTGAACCCTGACCTTCAGACATGCTGGGCAAGTGGTCTATCACTGAGCTACATCCCCTTACTTTATTTTATTTTTAGACAGGCTACCATGTCCACAGCCCATTTGTATCAGGGCAGTGAGGCAGGTTGTTGAAAGACCAAAGGAAGTGTTAGGGGATGGCATGTAAAACATTCTATTTATTGGGAAAAGCTTACAGGAAAACAGTGATGCTCCAAGAAGGGTTCAAAGGCAACAGGCTGAATTGGTAGCATCTCCATCCCTCTTGGTGCCTCACCAAGCAGAGCCTCCATGTCTCACAACACTACTCCAGAGAAAAAAGCACCTCAGTCCCTCATGGTGCTTTGTCCAGTGGCACAATTCTGCCCCTACCACTCAATTCTGCCCCTACCACTGGGACAGGGTTTTCAATGTCAGGCTGCAGAGGCAGTGACATCATTAGCATCAGCTTGTCTACTTTGCTTGTTTGAGCAGCTTCCCAAGGAGTAACTGTCCTGGAGCACATGCAAGAAAGTAGCTTTCTATAGGTAAGGCTAACTTGTCCTATACATAAGAGAAAGCCAGTGTCAAGATAATAATATAAAGAAAAGAGCTTTGTTTGGCTCACAGTTTTAGAGACTAAGATCAGGCAGCCCTATTGTTTCACCCTCTGGTGGGGTCTAAAGGTATATGGCATCATGTGGGAGCAGGTGTGGGGGCAAGAGATCAATCACATCACAAGCTGGAAGCCAGAGAGCTGGGTGGGGCCAGGTCTGCCCTTTCATAGTAATGTCCTCATAAGAAATAACCAGGAATTCCTGAGAATTATTTTAATCCCTTCTGAGCATAGCTCTTCCTATGACATAAGGATTCTTCATTAGGTCCTACTTCTTAAAGATCCCTCCACCTCTTACATCACTACCCTGGGACCCTAACCTCTAACACATGAACCCATGGAGGACACACTCAAACCATATCCAAACCATAGACATTAACAAAAATTCCATGAAATCTCCTACTATTTTGAGTGTGGCTTTCTCTTGGTTGGGCAATTTCTTGACTGTGGAATACACCTGGCTGGTTTCGAGAACTCTTGCAAAGTTATTTTGTGGGTTTGTTTTTCGGTGTTTCTGTGGTGGGATAAGGGATGTTTCTGAGTCTGTCATTTGCTGACATCACCTTCTCCAGAGACATTTTGTAATCTGAAAAGTTAACCAGGGACAGAACCCCCAATGAATTCTAGAATTAAAGAGAAGTAGGGAAGAAAGTAATAAGGATGCTTAAGGATGAGAAACCAACATGAGAAGAGTTCTAAAAATGTTTAGTTCAACTGTTACACTGCTGGTGGGACTGCAAAGCTGGTTCAGCCACTATGGAAAGCAGTATGGAGAATCCTCAAAAAATTAAGGATGGAACCACCTTACGAACCAGCTATCCCACTCCTGGGTATTTTCCCAAAAGAGTTAGAATCAGCATATTATAGTGACGTGGCTTCCTCAATGTTTACAGCAGCTCAATTTATTATACCTAGACTATGAAATCAACCCAGATGCCCCCCACTCAACGAGTGGATACAAAAACTCTGGTACATATATACAATGGAATACTACTCGGCCATTAGAGAAGATGATATTATGGCTTTTGATATCAAATGGATGGAGATGGAAAGAACTATGCTTAGTGAAGTATAGAGACTCAAGGGCCGAATGGTTTCTCTCATCTGTGGATGCTAGAATATATGACGAAGCAGTAGGGTAGATGGCTAACCTAACAGTACTTCAAATTGAATGACTTTCAGAGTAATAGGGGGATGGCTCCCTAGGATACTTGGAGGTGTAGGGAGGGGGATGGGGAGGGTGGAGGGTGTATGAAGAACTCTTAGGAGACTGGAGAGTGGGAATAGGGGGGAACATCCCAGAAGCTGATGTCATTCCTCCACGAGATACCCATTTAACGCATGAGTTCTTCTGGGGGAAACTGCAACAGGTGAAACCCAAGGTGGTCATCCATGTTTTGGCATTACCCCTGGATAAGAAAGTATACATACATTTATTACTGTTGGTTTGATAATGTTTCCCCCTCAATTGTGTCTCTATATACTTCTAATAAAATAAAAAAAGAAAAAAATGTTTAGTTCATACTATTAAAACCTAGAAAGAAGTCAAATGAGATGATGACAGAGATAAGACAATGGGACTTGGATCTAAGATTGGGATGGAAGCAATATTGTACCTGGCTATGGAAGAGAGTCCACCTGAATTCAAAGCTGCTTAGAATAAATGCTAAGGTTCTCAAAAAACTGAAACTTGTATGCTACAACACCAAAGGATGTTTAGCAAAGTGATGAAACATCAAGATTTGATGAAATCAGATTTGCATAGCTGATCAGGAAACTGCTAACCCAAACAATTCCCACAAAATGCTGTCTTCCTATTTGATCTTCCCCATTTTAAGACATTCATGTCTTCTGATCATGTGTCACCTCTCACTTGCTGCTATTTCCAATGATGTTTCGTGGCTAAGAAATTGAAGGCCAGAGTTCCCTTTTCTTCTTACAAATTCCATGTAACTAACTTTATTGAATAAACTTTCTTTTGCATGCCATCCTGCATCTCAGGGGCATTATAGACTTTCTCCTTTGATAGCATCATATTTTCACATATCTTATCTAAATTCAAATGATTAATTTAATCTTTATACATCTAATCCATCAGAGTTAAGAGAAACAAAGAGGGGACCTCAGGAAGCCAAAATTTTAGGACTGACTACAGTGGGAATTAGGTAATTTGTTTTGATCCAAAATCAGGGAATGTATAACCTAGACTGGAGCCCTATCCATGTATGCCATAAAGGAATATACAACACAATGTATAGAAGGTCTTAGATGAGCCCATTCCAACTGGAGAAATAATTCAAATTATTTGTAATATTTAACTTAAAGAAGATCAACGCTATGGATTATATATTCCCTCCAGAATTCATGTTGAAATTTAATTTCCCTTGTAACAGTAAACTTTAGAAGGTGTTTAGGTCATAAGGGCTGTGGCCCCAAGGATGGATTAATTTTTTATGGTAGGAGTGGGTTTGTTACTACCGGAGTTTGGCCCACTTTTATCTCTTGTTTTGCACATGTTTGCTTGTACTTTGGTTATGTTATGATCTAGACAGAAGGTCTTCACCACATGTGACCCTTGTACTTCTAGTCTTTAGAACTATGAGCCAAATAAACTTCTGTTATTTGTAAATAACCCAGTCTGTGATATTTATTCTGTTCTAACAGCAGAAAATGGACCTAGATAATCAATGCCTTCCTCTACTAGTCTTTCATTCCCTCCCCATTTACATTTAGTGGGCCCCCACATGATGCAGGCACTGCATACCTATATAGAGATAAAGCACAGTTCAGCCCTTCTGAGGCTTTCCATTGCATACAGAGACAGATACTGATATAGGACAAGGGCAGTACACTATGGTAGGTGACAGGAGGAGTGTGCAATGCAACAATTACATGCTGACAAGAGACTCCAGAGTGGATAGGGAGGCACATCAATAGCTCAGTCCATCTCAGATGGGCTTATCACTTCATCCTCTTAGTAAGAAGGCATGGCTGTATTTACTTCTTTGACAAGGATGTGGTTTTGTGGCAAGGTTTACATTACAGCATGATTTGATATACATCAGGAAACAGATATACAGAGCAATTTTGAGTAACTCAAGACCTACAGGGTATCTAGTAAGATCCTGCTAACTATAAACCACAGGCAGGGTGCTACTGGGCTTCTAGTTTGGACAAGACCAGTGTGAGTCATGCTGTTTATATGCAAGCTTAGGCAACATGATGAGTACACACACTGCTTCGCTTCCTTCCTTCAGTGTGACCTCAGCAGCTAGAATCTCATGGGAGAGAAAGAGTGAGGGTTATAGTCAGATAAGACTACTAGACCTTAGCTACACAATATAAAATGATGCTGTCAGTGTTATGATGCCTAGGGGAGAGACAACCATGGTGTTCAACATCGACTCAACATAGACTTAGTCCTGGTCATAGCTCACTAGTAGAGGCAGATTAGCATGACCTCAGTACTCACAGATGCAAGCCTTAGATGCTAAATCTGGTTTGGTTGATGCTCATGTAATGTTCATTGATTATCATTTATGCACCAAGTCTAAGGTAGTTTTGAGTGTTGAGAGATTTATAAATCTGTATACACACTAATAGAAAAATATATAAGTAAGCCTATGATACATTGTGTTGTTCTAAGTAGTACAATATGGACACAGGGGAAGAAGCACTTAACTAAGAAGAAAAGATTAGGAGATGGTTTCTCTGGGAGATAGTGCCTTATTGAATTTTAGAGTATGCCAATGGGTGGCCAGCACAAGGTTATGAAAGGGAAAATCTAAAAGGTGGTTTTGTCTCAGACTGGCCTCTCTGATATTCATATTTCTAGAAAGCAGATTCTTGCCATGAGGCAGAACTCTTATTAGCCTAATTTGGAAAAGGAATTTCCTCTGAGCAAGAAGCCAGGGAAGAAGAATTCTGAGAATCCTCTTCAAATATAAAAACTTCAATTTGTAATGGCTAGACTCCTTCAGCTGTAGAACAGTACTTTGTCTCCTCACCATGGTTTCAGGCAATCTTGCCTCTTAGATGAAGAGACTCATGATGCACCAGAAGGAATACTAGGTAGGGCTTAAGCATCTGCTCTTTTCAAACCCTCAAATCACATTACGATCACTGTTGTGTTCATTTTTGAGCTCCAGAAATAAGGTTGAGGCCAAAGGCAACATTTTAATAACTTTTCGGGAGGTTCTGGCCCATTTGGTCTGTGGTCTGTGGATTTTTAAAAATATTATTTAGCATCAAATAAGAGGGAGACATATCCATGTGAAACCTCTTGACAATATGTCATTCTTTATGTTCTTTAATATTTAAAAAATTCTTTAAAGAAATTCTAACAACTGTGTATTGCTATATCCACTTAATATGGATACTATGCATGTATTAATTGATCAATTAGTGGATTATTTAAACACAATTATGCTATACTAACTGAAATCAGGCTATGGAACTGTTTGAAAAAGATGATAATAAATTTGTACATAAAAATTTGTATTCATTTTCTTCTTCTTTAATGTCTTATTCCTTTGTGGACTGTGGAGGGATAACTACAAAGAGAACTAACAGTTAAGGGCACACAAATGGATGCTATGTTCTAAGGTCCAACTTACATGTCAGAAAAGATCCTGTTTCATATTTTACAAAGAAAGGCTTTCTGCCAAATGTTTTAGAAACCTTCCTTTTCCTATATGGAAAGAAATGGTTAGCATTGGAGAGTAGGGTCATAGTAACAAGAGAAAGTATTAGAACATCTATGAAAAGAAGCCTTCTCACGAGCTGCCCATGGTGTGTGAGAGAGGGCATTGTTCTTCTTTATGTCCCACCCCTTCCTCCCATCTCCATAGAGTAGGCACAACACTGATTTAACATGAGTCGAAGCCATACCTTGTGGGGAGTAAGAGGCAGGTGGTTACCTTCCCCAAAAGACAGACTGGAGGAAAGGTGAACCTGCATTGGAGCCCTGGAAATAATCCACTGGGAGTGAAGAGAGGTTGTGGCAGTGTTATTCTGAAGACTCTCTGATGTCAGAAAGCAGCAAAGGGCTGGCCAGCTTCCTGTGGCAAGCAGAAGGGTCACCCAAAGGTCTCCACACCCTAACTTTGGGAACCTATGACTGTATTACCTTACATAGCCAAAGGGACTTTGCAGATTTAACGATATCATGTACCTTAAAATAAGAGACTATCGGGATTATCTAATGGCCCATTGTAATCACTAGGGTCCTTAAAGGCAGAGAGCTTTCTTTGTTTGGAGTCAGAGAGCTTTAAAACATAAGAAGGACTTGATATACTGCGGCTGGCTTGAAGATGGAGATCTAAATCCTGTCAACTACATGAAGGAGTCTAGAAGCATATTCTTCTCAAGAGCCTTTGGATAAGAGGCAAACTGGATGACATGTTTATTTCAGCCTCATGAGACCCTAAACAGAGTACCCAGTTGAAATTGTCAGAATTCTGTCCTACAAAACTATGAGATGAGAGCTATTTCAAACCAATGAACATGTTATGATTTGTTATGGCAGCAACAAAAAATGAATTGCACCCTGTCCATTTGTATATACCCTATGACCACTCAACGGGGCATCCGAAGGGATCATGGCTCAGTAAAGTAAATCCAAATCTCCATTAATGGTCTTCACTGGCCTTCTACTTTCAAATACACATATGCCTTACCTACTGCTTGTGTTGACAGGTGGCCCAAGGTACAGGTAATGTGAGAGGGAAAGAAAGTGGGTCATATCCATATCACTTCTTCCCCAGTTGCTATAAGCTCATAGGCACAGGGTAGGGTTAGGGTGAGTTTAAAAGGGCAAAGTTTGGCAAAAGTTAGTGGAAAATAGACTTCTGAGTCTGGGAATTTAAGTCCCAAATGTATAAACACAAAAAATACAAAATAAAATCTTCATGCTGGCAGTGGTTATTGCTGGGTTGTATAATTATGATGATTTTAATTATTCACTGTGCTTTCCAATATTTCCACCAAATTTCTACTGCTATACTCTTAAACTTATTTTAAAGAAAGTATAGTTATTGAAAGAATTCAATTTTTGTTTCCCTTAATGGTTTGCAAATTTGAGGTTATATTCTATATCTTATACCATCCCCCCCCCCACAATTTTCTGAAGTACTTTGAATAGCACATTGTTATGTGAAAGTTTGACCCCTTGTCTGGGTTCTTTCTATCTCCCCAAGATACTAGCCTGAGGTTCTCTCCACTCCCTCCAATACTGAGGAGCCCCAGAAGCACAGAAGATCTGGTTTCACCATATCCCCTAGCTCCAATCCACTACATGAGACTGAGGTAGACAAAGGCAGGCTGGATTTAGAATAATTTTTCCTTTACTTAGCTCACTTGTTTCAGAAATCCATGTCATTCAGTCTTCTTGTCGCCCCAGCCCACCATTCAGTGATAAACTACATGCTTTGCCCATTCATAGTAAATATACATTTCCTGCTTTGACCCTAAAATGGTATTGTACATTGGTTGACTTCATATCAGCACAGTAAGTCTTTATTTTGGGATGATGATTCCTGCTTATCAAGAGAAGGAGCAGTCAATTTTTTTTAAATTTTTGCTGCTGTGATTGTACTATCAATATCTGCTGTTACCTATAGACTACCAGTCATTGTGCTCTCAGCAAATGCATAAGGGACTTCAATGGTTATGGCAATCACCTGTGTAGGTCTCTATCACTATTTTTTTTATAATTTTTTATTTTTTTATTTTTGAACAACCTTACAAGATTTTAACAAAATAATATAAAATGTGTATATGTTCTGGATATTGCAATTATCCCCAGGAGTGCCCCCCCCAATTTCCCTCCCTTATCCCTCCCTTCCCCTTCCCACTATATCTCTAAAAAAAGTATTAGATTGTAAAGCATTACATCTTATCTGGATTTAACTCATGCTACTAGACCAACTTTCTCATTGTCCAGGGTCTAATCCCTACCTCCACAAATGAGTGGAGACAATCGACCCTTAGATCTCTGGGTTAAGCTGATTTTATTGTACTATCTCACCCACTTTGGAGCCCTGTTTTCTTCTATAGTGAAACTACCACAATTAAACCCTCAGTTTGATTTCCACAAGTCCACTTGGGTCTAGATTTCATTTTTAATTAATACTCCCTCAGACTCAGTGTTTTCCTATTATTTGACTATTTTTACCACAATACTTAAACTAACAGAAAGGATAAGAGTTTTTTTTAAAAAGGATGTTATGTAAACAGTACTGGAGCTTTCCTCCGCACCCGCCGTTAGTATCACTTCTTTCTAAGAAAAATTGAGTACTATGGGAAAATTTCAATGGCCGTAAATACTTCTGGTACATTTAATATCTTCATTCTAATTTAAATCTTGATTTAAAATATGGCTCCATCTGGAAACTCGAGTTATTTTGTCATCGAGGAAGAATATGAAATTGAACACAGAGCAAAAGATCATGCCTGTTTAAAAAACACATTTATTTCCTAAGAGTTTTTCTTTCAAAAGAGATCATTGATGTGCCATATCAAGAAGTGGGACACATAAGGTTCTTTAACATTGCTAATTATTTCTCATTTAAAGATCCATCTCCTACTGAAGTCAAGTTTAGATACCCATTTATGTATCAGGACACAAAGGAAAGAATGGATTTTGGAGTTATATTTATCTGGATTTGAATTTTACTAGTTGCATGACTTTGGTAAGCTGTTAAACATCTCTTAACCTCAATTATGTGATCTGCAAAATGTGGATAATAAGGTCTTCTTTGTAATGTTGTGAATATTAAATATACAATTCCATGAGTTTAAACACAATTCCTGAAGAGAATGAGGCCTTAATACATGTGTGTGTCCCTGTTGTTGTCCCTGTCATTTTCTATCTTCCTATTTTTGTGGTTGGCATTTGAAATCATCATTTGGTGGTGTTGCAGCCAGAGAGGCTGGTACCTGACATGTTCTAGGAATTCATGGGACAAAGGACTCAGGGGTAGGAAACACAGAAGGCTGTGTACAGGTGAGGAGTGGGAATTTCCTTACTGGCAGCCAATGAGACTTCCTTTAGGTTTGCTGGGCAAATAAAGACTTGAAATAATTTGGGCCTTATCTGTGCCTAAGTTTCCATATGTAACACTTCTGGGGTATTTGTTCTTTATTTAGCAAATGGAAAGAGTCTGCTGCCTTCGTTTGGCCCCATTTCAACAAAGCAGCAATCCAAAATGTTGCCTGTGATTCAGTGTTTTTTCCTCTGGCATCCCATCCTGAAATTTCTTCTTCTTTTTAGAGGATTGTGCTACTGTATGCATGGCTTGAGTCACCAAACTGGATAAGCAGATAGCAGGGCCTGAATCACCCTAGATGCTTGGCAGATTCTCAACTGACTTGAATTACTTAGTAACTCCGGGAAAGTTACATAAGATCACACAAAAAAGTTATGTGACTGCAAACTTATATTTTCAATGCAATTTTGGAATGTTCACTTGTAAAAGAATCAACAGTGACTAAATGACAGATTCCTTAAGATCAGAGACCTTAACTTACTCCTCTTTACTTCTCCATGTCCCAGTAAAATGCCTGAAACACCATAGTACTACACATATACACACATGTACATATGCACTAATATTAAACATATACTAATTATATTTTATATTTAATTATGTTTATATAATTAAATAAATATAATATTAAATATATATTTACATACCACACTTATTCGGCAAATTCATTAGTATAAATAGAAAATGGTTGGCCTAGGAGAGTAGAGTGCTATGAGGTGTTTCACTTGCCTAACTTCTTTTCAGAGTTACATCTCACTGGCATTACCTCTCTCATGACATTCTCTCTGCCCCGTTAGCAAGGTCAAGTATTTAGTTCCTACACTTCTCCCTGTAATGGCCTTGTACATTTGCCCTTTCCCCAGCTACCTTTAAGAAAACAAAGCAACAACAAATGTGAGCACAGACTGCTCCTTGGCTATTATATTTAAGCTCCTAACATTGTACATAGTAGAGAAGACATTCAATAATGTTTACTAAATGAATGGGGGGGATAACGTATAATTCTATTATATTTAGGGGTTATTTTTGTATAGAAAACCCTATTTTTTTCTCATTTAGTGCTGAAACCAAAAAGTCTAGCCATGAACCACAGTACCTAAAATTAAATGGTGCAGGGTCAACACTAAAATGGAAAAGCGGATGAGAAAATGTCTCTTGGATTTCCACATGAACATATGTCATAACTGGGCCTTGAAATCAGTGAATGTGCTGAGTGTTCTCCACTGGAGCTGCTGTATAGTAGTTTGGAAGGGGAATTTTAGGACTTCACCAAATGGGGAGAGCAAAGAGAAGAGTCAAGAGAAAATACTTCCCTAACCCCTTTTTTGCAGGGCTTCCCAAGCAAACCCAGCATATCTGGGGAGAATCCTTTGGCTCAAGAGTCTTAAGACCTTCTTATTAACCAGTTGACAGGTAAAATACATAATTCTCTATGTGATATTGGGCAAGACATGATTTAACAACAAAGCCCATTCATTACTGCTTCTAAGGAATGTTTGAAGGTTTCAAATAGGTAGTGTCATGCCATATTGCACAATGGAAAGTCTATTTTCAGCACAGATTCCAAGCAAGAAGCCTAGTTTCTCATCAAAGGTGTTTAAGATGCTCCTACCACGGCCAGGATACTGGCACAGTGCTGATCAGTCTTTCTAGAGGACACACACCTACACACCCCCAAAATACTATGCCACTAAATGAGAGGATTCAGACTGGAGAGACAGGGACCTACGATACCCACAGCCATCCTAACAGATTTGCGGTAAGTCAGGTGACTAACTTAGAAAGTCTTCCATAAAAATTGGTCAGTATACTTATTACTTAAAAGCTTTACAGGAAATAGTAAAATGGATAATCAAGAATTGGGTAACAATTCCCAAAGGCAGAGGGGCAAAAACAAACAGCACAAAGCAAGACAACATGGAGCAAAAAAGAGGGTCCAGAGGATATGAAATCAAAACATAATTTGAACTTAAAAAATATTTCCTTGGCCACCCTGATTAGGGCCATTACAAGTTCTTTAGAGAGGATGCCCTGAAGATTGCTTTGAGAACTCCCGTGTATCTTTTAGGATTTTTTGTACATATAACATGCACACATTTACATGCATGTCTATATGTGGATGGACTCATTTACGTATGCATAGCAAGCTATCATAAACTTCTTATAGAATAGGCATTTATTACTTTTAATAGACCCTGTTGTTGCCTCATAAAGTTCCAACTTGGAACATCTTTATGGTGTCATGTCTATCTACTTTCTACATCTCTTTCATCTGTGTATCTGTATCTATCTATGTATCTTCAAGCCAAATGAGCCCTATTTGTCGTGGCTATGAATACTTCAATACTCCAAGCAGGCAAAACACACAGATATCATTCTTCGCAGCATCGACATAGTGGAAAAGACTGAACATGTGACACCAAACCCTATCACAAGAGTAGAACCATGATTAAAAGTTTCATAAGGGGAATGTGGCAAGGACTGAGATTGGACTAATGCAAGGTTTGGAAGAAACCGCTATCTATCTAAGACTCTCCCACAGACCTTACTACACGCTCTATTTACTCCAGATGGAATCTACTTGACACACTTCAGCACAAGGGGTAGAAAATATAAGAGTGTGAGGCCATCAGATGAGGACTCAATCCCTCTTCTACCTCTGTGGTCAAATGATTCACCTGCCTGTCAGTTTCATAATTTTATGGAGGGGGATATCAGTACAGGGCTTGGTGTTCAGATATAATGTCTGCGCACAGAGAAGGTCCCTTAGTCAATAACTGAACGACAGTCAAGTTGCTGAACAATTAATTCTTTCAGACTTCTATGCATTCATGAATACAATTAAAATTTCTTAAGCATATTTGGAATCCTTTGTTTTCAATCTGAAAAATACACAAAGGATTTCTTTCATTGTTTTTTTTCCCCTGAAATTCCTCACTTTGCAGCTCTTGAGTAAAAATTACCAGGTTCAGGGGTGTAGTTCAGTGGTAGAGTGCTTGCCTAGCATGCATGAGGCCCTGGGTTAGATACTCAGCACTATTCACACATGCATAGACAAGTTTGGAAGATCTATTACTTAATAAGTTCTAATTTCAATCTCTAACATTCACAGAAGTTTGTACTTCTCAATATTTATGCCTCAAGTTTTATCACTCCTTCAAGAAAAAGTATCCTCCTTTCTCTTCTCAGTTATTTTAGATTTTCCAGATCTTTGTTTTCTGAGTTACTGTTCTATATGTAATGTCAATTTGAGCCTGTCTCCTGATTGAAAGGTTTTAATATGGTTTGTTGGCAAGTTCCTCAGCACTTGTGATTTTTTTTATTTCCCTCAAAGCTTCTAACTCAATACTGGAGGACAGATAGTAAATGTTCAAACTAGATTTGCTATTCATTAATTTTTAAAACTCTCATCCTCAGATATGTGAGCCAGGATAGGCCATAAACACAAAGTTTGAATTTGTTAGTCATATACCTCTTGTCAAATCCTGGGACATCATATGCAATCTTCATAGCTTACACCAAAAAGGTGCCAAGTGTGACTCATTACGCTAGAATTTCAAAAAGTCTTCCCTTCGGTCACCTGTCCTAACTTGAACAGTCTTCCTTTCCAAACCCTGTTCATGAAGAGAGGCCTGGAATGTGGCCTTCAGGACATAAGGGCATCATTTTTCTTAAGATGCTGTAATAAAGTTAAAATAATTCATTAGGATATTCTACAGCCTAACCTTGATTGAAGGCAAAAGGAGGAACTAGGTTTTGTCTTGCATGGTTCCTCAAGTGAATAAAATGTTTACTGAAGTGAGAAAGCAGGGGCAGTTCTACCCAAAACTTGGAGAGGGGACAGGAAAATAAGCAGATGAGAAAAGCAGGAAGGAAATGGCTTGATTTTTCAGCAGTCATTTTTAAATCCAACACCTAAGTGTGTGAGTTGCATGTGTGAGGAAGGTGCAAGAGTTCCAGGGCTGAAGCATCAGCCCTGTTATTCAACCACTTCGTATCTAGCGCACAGCCTCAAAACATCTGCTGCACTTTGTGACTGTCCTCTTCAGGGATGGTTTATTGATCAAACTAAGAGGGCCAAGTTAAAACAGGATGGTTAAGTTATAACACAGCATTCCTGGGCTTGGATTTGCACTCCATCATTACCCAGCCATTGGTGGCTTGAGGCCACAGCTTGTCTATTGTAGGTCCTTGGCTTCCTCCCTCATAAAGGAGGAAGGATGTTAAGACATTTAACTGTTTGTTTTTTCCTATTTTAAAAATCTTCATTTCTCTCTTAGTTTAGATATTTTTGAAATAGGGGTAGGGGGGAGAGAATAAGAGAGAGAGAAAGAGAAAGAGAGGATCAGTTATATTTATTTTTCTATCTGGCCTTTGTTTATCTAACACTTAGTTGTATATGTAGTGTTGGGGTTTGAACTTGGGTCCTTGTGCATGCCAGGTAAGTGCTGTAACCACTGAGCTACGGCTTCAGCCCTAGATTAATTTTTTTTCTCTAAAATACTTTCATTTTACCTACTTTTATTTAAGCGAATTTTAGTTGAATTATTTCCCATGGAAAATATAAAGGATTCTCATTCTTTTCTGGAATTTCCTAATGAAATTAATAACTTTTAACACATTTCTAAAGAGGGTGGAGAAAAGATAAATTAATACTTTGGAACATGTCTTACAAGCTGAACTTTTCACATTTATTTTATTCTTGTAAAGTATTATGAGGTAGAGATTTTCTCCACTTTTACACTTAAGAAAACTATGGCTTAGAGAAGTCTAGTTATTAGCCTAAAACCACAGTAGCAGGTAGGCGCTAGGTGGCACCAGGCTTGGCTCTCAGGTCTGCCTGACTGAAAAGCTGGGGTTCTCCTTAGTGCCTGATACCTGAATTCTGTACAGAACTAGGTACCCCACTTGAACAGAAGGAGAGGCTGAAGTACTGAGGATAGGAGATCTCCTCAGTTTTGTAGTACATAAGTAGTTTTGATGATAGCAAAAAAATCCCACTTGCTTTTAGAACAGAATATAATAAGTTCAGTCTGGGGGCAGGGTATGGAAAATATCCTTTTATATGATAACTTTATTTCTATTTGATTCCAGCTTTAGCACTTCAGAGTTTTAAAATGGTGAAATCTGAGAAAATTGAGTTTGTTGTATTTATAATTTTTTATTAACTTCTAGTAATACATTTGGTGTTTTGTAGAGACTATCTCAAAATAAACGTATGTAATGCCTTAGAAACTGATGAGATTTTGCAACCACAGATTTGCTCAGACTTGATTTTTCCAACTTCATTGAGGTCCGATTGAAAAATAAAAACTAGATGTCCCTCAGGGGTGCAATGTTATGACTCTGTAAGATCATTTTTTCTAAATAATGCATCCTAGCCTCTGCAGTCTCCCAACACACTGTCTGGCATGCTCATGACATCTGGGGTATGACGAGGCTTGACTTCAATCCTAATTTCTTCTTATAAAAGTAACTTCTCATCTGGTGATGGTTTGGAAATCTTTCACAGATGGTGATAGCCCATCCACTGCTCCCAAGGCTCCCTGTATGCCAGCACTGTACTTCCTCTTGCTTCAGGAAAGACTTTTTCTCTTTGAACTTCCCTTGTATGCTTCTTCTTCTTTTTCTGCCTCCTATGTTTGCGTTGGCCTGAAGCCTTTATTCCTTGCGTATGTTTGGCCCTGTGCCCAATGAGAGTCAGCACACAGCCTGGAAGTATCGTTTTCCAACACTGTCAGAAGGAAAACCCCGCCTTCCACACCCACTACTAATTACCATAGTACTACAAAACATGACAGAGCATCGTTCACCCATCACTTGTGAATGTCTACTTTCCACAGTTCTCATTTCTCCAGAAAATGATTTTGAGCCACGTGGAGAACATGCCCGTAAGCCACCAAAGTCCTCAAGGAGCACAGAGATCGTCCTGTAAGCCATGGCTCCTCTGCTCAGCAATAGTTCTGTTGTTTTGCTCCTTCAGTACACTAATCCTTCTTTTTCTCCCTCTCAAGGTAAGGAGGAAACAGAACCTGAGGTTGCGTGTATTATGATCCTTTACTTATTTGTTAGTCTAGTTTTTATCATTGCCACTCAATATTGTTAGAAATAGTTGGAAGGAAGAGACTTGTGAATACAAATAATGTAAAAACAATTTCAAACTAATATGGCATGGCCTTTGAGACAGAAGATATCAGGAAATGTTAAATGTTAGCTGCAGAACTGAGCTAGATGGAAAAGATACTTGATTAAATCAGCCCAATTGGCAAATGCCTGTGGAATATATTTTGTCTTCCTGGAACTCTGCTATACCTTCTTGACAAGATGATTAAAAAAGCATAAAACATGGTGGTTATTCTTAGGGAACTGTAGGCTAGCTATAGTCTTGTGGAGGGAACAGACTCCAGAAGATAATGGAAAACACAATAAGGTAAGTGACAAATGTTAGCTTGTCTTTGAGAGGGGAAATGGCTCTGAGCCAGGAGTGAAATCTAAATTCTGGTTCCAGTTCTTCCAAAAATCAGCTGTTCAAATTTGAGAGAGTCATTTAATCTCTCTGGTTCTCTGCTTTTTCATCTGAAAAATAATGGTAGGGGGATGGATTTATTATAATGTTCCTGCTTGCTATAAAATAGCGATCAATAATTTATTAAAGATAGGAATGCTTTAGAAATTCAAAAGTGGGAGCAGTGAGTTCAGGCTGGGGTAATCCAGGAAGCCTTCATGGAGGAAGAAGGAAGCATGTGCCTGCTTGGGAAGCCCCAGATGCCTATCAGGAATTTCCCACTGAGCTGCAGTGCACAAAGTGAGACTAGAGAATGGGGTTGTACATGGAAATGGAGATAAGTTAGGTTCTTTACTAGCTTTACTAGAAGATTTTCTCTATTGACTAGTACCAAAAAAATAAACAGGAAACACATTATATAATTCAGGAGTGAGCCCATTGTGGGGTCCATTTGAAGACCACACCTTGGGAAGAGTAGGGTGGTATATGCCCATCTAAGGAAGGGTTGGGCTGTAACTACAGAAACATTTTCTAAGGGTACTGACTAAGGAAGATTTCAGAGATGTGATCCTATTATATAGGAGGCATTCCTAATGACAGACCTACTCTCTTGAGGAATGTGTCCCACAAAAGTGTGAACTTTCTGGAGCAGTGATGTTTGAGAAGAAACCAAATAATTGCCAGAATTTCTGAGCATTTAGGTTTCTGAAGAAGAAGGTGAGAATAACAATCACTTCCACTTGGAAGTGCTTTTTCCTTCAGAAACTTCAGGTTTTATTAGATGACTCTGAAGAACACTGAATGTTAGCATCATCAGCCTGCACATGACTAGAAGGGGTGGGAAACACCTTTCTCAAAACACTCCTCTTGCCAGAGTCAAACCCTTTTTTGAGCTGTGATTCTGGAGCCTCTGTCCTAAAGACATGCAGCTTTTCAATGAAAAGAAAGCCCAGAGTTCATTCCAAATTTCAAGAGGTACAGAAGGGTTTTGGATTTTTCCCACAGGCTGCTGGGAAGGCTGCTTCCCCTGGGGAAGCCAGTGGCCTGGCTGACAGTGCAATGGAATTAGCTCATGTGCTCTGCTGTCCACTTGCCTGCACTTCCCTTTCCCTTTTGGCCATTAATAAATATCTTTGGAAAGGAGATCTGCATGGTAGATGGTGAGTCATTATGAAGCAACCACTTCCACCTTCTCATGATACTCAGGGACCCTAAAGTTTTATTTTATTTTGCTCTCCACTCCAGTTTTTACATACAAAGCTCTACTTTTCTAAATTCTCTAGGCAATAATTTAACTCATGTTAGATGGGAAACTTGACTCCTTTTATACCAACAGATATTTTTTTGGTAGAAAAAACAATCCTTTCCCTCTCTTGCAGAATACATTTAACTTAAAGAGTAACTAAAAGAGTAAGTTTTAAACTCAAGGAGTTTGGTCAATCTCCAGTGAAAATAACTTCACATAAGCAAGTTGTCTCTAAGAAACCAAATGTTCAGGAAAGTCCCCTGCTCCAGTGAAATAAAGGACACTTCCAGAAGGGGAAGCTGTACTTGCACTTAAAAGCACAGTAGATTGTGTTTCCAAGTGATGATCTGTTTAGGGCTGCTTTGGAGAAAGAATTATTAAATTTTTGCTATTTTGAGCCCAAATATTTACGTCTAGGATTAAACCAAATAAAGTTATAAGAGCAACTGATCCTTCTAAGCAAAAATAAATGAAACTAAAAGTCCCATACACTTCTTTATAAGTGGGTATTTACTCCTTCCAAACATCATCAGAATTACAAATAGAAACTGCCCCAATGAGTAGTTGAGGTAGAGTTTTGAATAAAACAAACTGGGTTTAGATCTCTACCTTGCTTCTTACATGCCCCATGACCTTGTGCTAGTTACTTAATTAGGCTCCTCTCACTGCCTCCTTTGTAAAGGAGCATGGTGATTCTTGCAGAGTTGCTTTAAGGATTAGTGATACGGAACAGTGCCTGGTGGTAGGCTCTCAACAATTGGTGGTGATTAGTATTTACACCATTAGTATTAATGAGATCATAATGAATGTAAATTTAACACAATCTTTTTAACAATATGGATATTTTCCCCCAATTTATAACCCTTTCTCAAAGGCTGTACCTTTCATCCAAATTGATAATTTTTCAATTGGACTTTCATTTATGGCAATAATTACATAAAACCATGGTGATTATTTCTATAGCTCTAAACAGATATTAAAGAAGCCTGTAACAAAGTATCTGTAGTTTCCGGCTTTGGCAATTTACCTACGGCCTTGAGTTTCTCTGTACACTCCTTACATACTGTAATACCTGGCACGAGATCTATGGCATGTATCTCAGCACTCATATCTATATTGTTACCTAATTGCTTCAGGTGTGTAATCATGTCTCCCTAGAAGGATTATAAACTTCTTGAAAACATTAAATTTGTCTCTTTAGTATAATGTTGGGAATTCTGCACTTAAATTTTTGTTTAATTCCTCATTATAATTAACATCATTACCAAAATAGCAAATATTTATTGAGCAGATCCAGGCAGGATATAAGGGAAAGCTCTTCATGAGAATTAACTCATTGAGCCCCAACAATGACTTCAACAAACTTTGTGCTATTATTTAGCCCATTTTACAGATGAGGAAATTGGGGTTAAGGGACGCTCTGTTATATGCTTATCAGGGGTTGAACTAAATTGAATTTCAACTTCTCTCCTAAGGAACACCAAATGGGAGGAAATTGGGAGAATAAAACCAGTTTTAGGGAATTCAGTGATTTATTTCTTAGAACTGTGGGTTCCAGACTTTTAAATTACACTTCTTATCAACAAAATGTTTCCATTATAATTTACAATATATGTATGCTAATTTTTATATAGGCTCTAATGCTGTGTACACTAAACAGTTACACAAAATGGAAATTTTTAAGTATGAGCCAAATAATGTTTAATGCAGCCTTTTCACAGTGTAAAGCCATTTTGCTTTTATCAAAATGTTATGTTTTTCTATAATACATCATAATATAAACATACTAAAATAAGTAAAATAATGTTTTAGTAGGGTAACTTGATAATTTTTTAACATTTTTGATATAGCAATTTGAAATTTATATTCCAAATTAATTTACATTGATTTATGGTTTTAACTATAGTATCTTAAGAGAAATACAGATCAAGATGGAAAAGTACACCTTTGTATGTTCTTTTTTCCCCATCCACCCCTTTGCAGGTTCTTCACATATCATAACTCCACTTTCAGTCCATCATTTGGTGACACAGTTTTCTATATAATTACAATAAAGTTGTCCCTCCCTGCATTCATGCTTTTCTTTCACTCCTTCCACAACTAAATCCCAAAGTCTATGTTTATAACTCTTCCCTTGCATAGACAAAATCCCAACCATGGAACACCTCCAATATGGTATAAATCAACTACTCTGCCTCACTCAAGAAAAACACAAGATCTTTTTGAAAGCTCTTAGTTTAAATTCATGACCACTAATTCCAGCTGAGATTTCAGTGCTGCTCTGGAAGCAGTCTACATTTTCCCAGTCCATTCATTCATTCTCCTCTGCTGGACTATTTCATACCTTTGGGTTCTCTTTAAACATCAAAAGCTCTTCCCCATTCTCACACTCAGCTGATATTCTGCCTTCAGGTTCCAGAAAAAATAGAAATATGGAGGAAAGACAATACGAAGCCACCCTGTCTACTACTTTGTGTCCATGTATAGAGCTCCCAAACTTCCTCATGCTGAGAATAGAAACTTCTTATGCTGAGGAACAGGCCAAGGGAGGTAAAACTAACAGATTCTGTGGCTAAGCAAAGTCTAGCTAAGTCTACATATGTATGCCACTGGCTTTTGTTTCTATAAATCATAATTGCTTCTATGAGGCTAGTGGAGAAACAATCTAGCAGTTTCTCCCCAGTTTGATCAAACTGCATAAAATTTATTTTTCTTTTTTCCATTCTTCCCTATTTCTTCTGTGGGTGGGCAGCCAAGTCTGGACAGCTGGGATTCAGGCAATTCCCCTGGCCTAGCAGTTGGTAATGCTGTCTCACAGCCAAATGTTTCAGAGCATTTACATTTAAATACTTGTATTTGTAAATTAACCATAAGTGAAGTCCTCTTCTAGTATGTAAACTTCAGCACGTGGCAGTAGTTGGAAACCCTTAGCTCCATTTATAAGCTTATGGTAGTTGCTGTGTATAAGGTATGATTGATCATCTGAGTAGTAACTAAGAGTGGCTTTATAAACCAGAGTTGCAAATACTTCTGGACCTTAATAATTTCCTATTATTTTAAATCAAGATGAACATAAATGGAAACTCCATTATTTTCCCCCACATGTACTCTCTGGGTGTGCAGAATGCTGTTTATAGGAAACTTTCAGAGCCAAAGAGAAAAGGCTGAGATCCAGGAGAGGTCCTATGGGTAGAGGTCAGGTGGGTGGAATGAGACTTTAATTTTGTGGGAAAGACCCACAAGGAGAGCTAGGCTAAGGGTGGAAAAAGGATGGGGCCAGCCACCTGAACAGGGAAACAGAGAGAGGGATGCTGTGGAGGGAGGGTTCTTGGTTTGCTTTTCCTTTTTTGGCTATGGTAAAGTGGTTTGTTTCAGGATTCTGAAGTTTTAAATCTGTAGTCAAAACAGCAGTTACACGTTGTTGTCTTGACCAATTCCTCTTTTTCTTCCACAGCAGGCTGCTAAAGATTCCTGCGTGGCCAAGTTTGGTGAGTAGCCTCCCTTGCCTTCCTCCCTTAGACTGGTCATAGTTTTTGATACAAGAAGACAGGTGCTCTCAAGAGGGCCTTTGTTCTCTGAGATGCAGGAATCAACTTTTAATTCTATTTTATTACAGATAAGTTTCAGATTTTTACAACCATTCCTCAAAGTACGACTCACATTTCACATATTGCTAATGTCCAGTAGAGTACATGGGGGGTCTGTGGGAAATGACCCTGTTGGTATTAAATGAAGAGGAATGAGTGAGGGGAGTGGCCACTTTCTCTGCTCATTTCCCTTCTTCCTTCTGAGTCACTTTCCCTTACAGTCACCTGATATTTGCTTATAAAACACACTAAAGTTTACAATTACATGGAACATTTGAGTATTTCTTAGAATACATACAAAACTTCAAGTAAATACATTTTTTATAGGTTTCAGGCCAAACAAACACACATTTCCTTTAAGAGCAGAACATGAGAATTAACTACTAACTCTACAACCCTTTTGTTCCCGTGTAACTCAAATTGCCAGGCTTCCTTGACTTGTAGGGCTTGGAAAATTTCTTTTTATTTGTTCCTGCCTTTGTGTCTTGTTTCTGTTTTGCTAGTTAAAGGTATGGAACTCATGGCAAGTTTGAAATTCCTCCCCCATGTGGTAATGGTGAAATATCTTTAGTGATAGTTAGGAGGTTCTTATGTGACCTCATTACTGCATTAATAGGAGAAACAGTGACACTACTGTGGCCATTACAGGTCAAGAGGCAAGAGCTCACTGGGGATTCAGGGCTTGCTCTAATCACCTCTCCACTGTCCTCCAGAATATGTCCTCCATGTCTTATGTAAGTCATTTACACACGAGTGAGAACTTAAGTTGCAATGCTACCTCTACCAGGGCTTTGTCCTCTACAACCAAAATTATAGAGAATTAGAGAATAGCAGGTAAGCATTTGGGGTTGAAAAAGAACCTTCTAGAGCCCTAAAATCACAGGCTATTCAAAACCAATTAATATTTAGTAAACATTTAAATTTCATATGTACCTATGAAAATGAATGACAGTGTCTGGACCCCTTTATGACAGTATTAAATAAGGAATAAATTTACTTAAACACTTAAGTAATTTCTATTTATAAACTCTTTAATTTACCAGTAGCTATTTGGGGGGATTAGATAATGATATCCCAAGTAGGTTTTGAATGACATATATCTACACACTGATGAGAAGAGCCATAATAATAATCACTTGCGCTCAGGAGTCTGAGTCCAACCTTGGGAACATAGCAAGACCCTAATTTGAAGAAAAAAAAAGGTGTTGAGAATACAGCATATATCAATGAGTAAAACAGAGAAGTATTTGTTCTGAAAGATGTTATATTTGGGGCTGGAACGGTAGCTCAGCTGTTACAGTGCTTGTTTGGTACGTGTAAGGATGCAGGTTCGAACCCCAGCACTGCGTATACAACAAAGTGTCGGAGCAATGAAAACCATATGAAAAACTAAATAAAATTGCTTCTCTGTTTTTCTCCCTGTCTCACTGTCTCTCTCTCTTAAAAAAAAAAGATGTTCTATTCAAGGGTATAGATAATAAACCAATTAAGTTAATTTTTAATATGCTACATGCTGACAGCTTCAATGAAGAAAACTAAAGTAGGGTAAAGGGAGAGTGATGGGAGAGCACTATTTTATGTGGACTGATTAAGGAAGGTGGCAATGGTAAAGTGATGCACAGTAAATAGTATTTACATAGAAAAAGCACAGAAAAGCATGGATTGCTAACTTGAGTTGTCCCAGTCCTGGTGTGCCATTCCTTTTTCTCTTCCTCCCTCCTTCCTTCTTTTCTTCCATAAATATTAACTGACAAGAGATGCAGAGCTGTTTAACTTATCTTTGTGTTTCAGATACATTTCCTGAGAGCTCGCTGAGCAAGCGATACACTTATGATTTGCAGCTTCTCTAAAACAAGTAGATGGAAACTTAAAATATTATAAAAGTGTTTGATAAGAAATAGTATATAATGGGTAAAGAAAACAACCTGTAGGTGGTAAAGCATTTAATCAAGAAGAGGATGAAATAATAAAATAAATAACTCATTTTTTTTCTCCCTTCTTACAGGACCATTACCCTCAAAATGGCAAATGTCACCTCCTGAACCTTCTTGCCTGAATAAGACATCTGACTGGAAGCTAACAATACTTCAGAATGGCTTGTATTTAATTTATGGCCAAGTGGTTTTTGATGCAACCTACAAAGGATTTGCTCCTTCTGAGGTGCAGCTACGTAAAAACAAGGATGCCATACAGACTCTAAGAAACAACTTTAAAATCCAGACTGTAGGAGGGACTTACGAATTGCATGTTGGAGACACAATAGATTTGATTTTTAACAGTGAAGGTCAGGTTCTAAAAAATAACACCTACTGGGGGATCATTTTAGTAGCCAATCTTCATTTCAGCTCCTAGAAATTTGATTTTTTTTTCTCATCCTGTCCAGCATAGGCAGAGATGGTGGGTGGTTAGAGGGAGCAGGTCTTCAGTGCCTGTGGTTTGTCCAGGTATACAAATCGACACAAACAGAACTTCTCCGCATGTGAGATTTTCTCTCATGCTCATCTGAAAGTGGCTCAAAGAAAGGGCTATAGGCTTTCGGTTACCCCTGATGTTGGGTCTTCAAAGATATTTCAATTACAAAAATGAAAATGGGTGGCACAGAACAGAAATCCTTGAAAGGATCCTTTTGTTTTTATTTGTTTGTTTTAATGCTTGAATCCCTGGGTGGAAAAATGAGGTCCTATTTCCATGGGAGTCTCACCTGGTTTGCTACAAGGATTTAGGGCCATAGTCTGTTCTCATTTTCTTGGTCTGCTTTATTACTTCCATCTTCTGAGATTTTACCAATAAAAAGTAGGCAGGCTGATGGGGTGGCAACAGTTATGCCAGCAACACCCCCTACTTTAGATGCAGTATTCTGGAGGTTAGAGAACACTCAGAACTACTGGGACAGAGGTACGGGTGGCATGAAATGGAAGGTACTGTATGTGAGAGTTTCCCTTGGTTTCATCATACTCAGAATGCAGGGTGCTTTACAAAACCAACTGGTCAAGGGGTCTTTCTGAACCTTCACATAGAGCTCCATTGCTTGCGTATGTGTCTAAACAATGTCAATGGTAAATGAAGATACACCTCTAGTAACCAATAGATTTAACACCAGAAATTGGTATTACTATTGCTGTATTATGTTACATGATGATTTCACACCAGAACATGAGCTGGTTCTTCTCAGTTTGAAAAATGCTTTCATATGGAAACTGTATGAAATTAATAAGGCAGATATTTTTTGCAAAATTTTTTGACAGTGAAAGGTGGAAGCAGATGCAGCATAGGTACCTTGCCTCAACTCCACCAGTGATGAATTGAGTGACTGGGCTTTCCCCTGTATCATACTGTTCCAGCTTTAGAATGCACATTTCTGCTATCACATTATATATCCGTAAAAGTTAGCAAATTCAATTTTCAGATGCTTCCCCCTTCAGCTCAAGCTGGGTAGAGAAGCTGCAACGGATCTCTCCTTGACCAGTAAACCTGCCTGGAGCAGAGAGTCCCATGGTGCTTCTTGGGGTTTATTCCAATCAGGTCCCCCTCCTTCCTTTGAAAAGCCCACCTTAGTCAAATGTGCTAACTTTTAAAAATAATATATAGCACTCAATTAAAAAGTTTTAGACTGTGTGGAGAATAACTGGCATTAGGAATCTAAGAATGAGACAGTGATGTAAGGATAGGATTAATCCTTAAAGTGATCCAATTTATATTATTAAAAGTAAATCATCTGAAAACTAGTATTAAGTTGAATCATATGAAAATATTTTGTGGGTAAATAAAAAGTTGTCTGATATCAGCAAAAAAAAAAAGTTTTAGACTCTATTAAGTTAGCTACTTATAGGTTCTTGTGGAACAATGCATTTTAAAACAATTTAAATATTTATGGATATTTGTGAAAAATGTATTATGTTAATTAATATTTTGACATGTAAAGCTAATTTAAGTATATATCTTATTGTGTGCCACAAAATCTGCTTGGTGCAGGCTAAGCTATTTCTTCTTAGTTTTTATTAATATCTGCTGAGTAGCTGTGGGACCAAAGACTTGGATACAAAGACTTTTGTATTTGTGTGTCTTCTCAGGAAATTAAAGTTGTGTCACATATGTTTGTAGAAACTTGGTGGTATTGCTTTTTGTTGTATTATAATCAGCAGTGTACTGGAGTGGGCTGGTACCAGTTCATGAAGACTGAACTGTAAATTTTCTGGAGTTTTGCACTCTGGTTATTAAGCACAGCCATTGGAATTGGACATGCCGGGAGTATTTTTACCATAGGGATTGACAAACACTGCAAATCAGAGCTTTCTGTTTGGACAGCTGGTTCACTACATACCACTATTTGTAAAATTTCCTTCCCAACATCTTTTCTCTTTCCTGCCTCATTCCTGAAGCAATCAAGGAAGGATAAAGGATACGGTAACACTGTCACACTTTCAGCAAAAGCCCAGCAGCACAGTGATTTCTTAGGGAGAACAGGCCTCACTGCAGGGAGAGGTATGGTTACCAACACACGATTTCTTACAATTCCAGCCTTTGTTTTCAAGGTCCTCTGTTTCCTCATCTGCATTTTGAAACTACAATGAAATACATATTAGTAACTGGACTGCAGCTGATTGATACTTGGATAATTAGAGTTAGGGATCGAGAGAAAGCAGTTACATCAGGAAATTCTTGTCCATGTAAGACTTCTCCGAAAGTAATAGGCAAAAGTAAGAGCTAGGTGCAGTCAGATTTTAGTCATAGCTGCTCCAGTTCCTGATGAGTTGTCAAGTACCTCACTCTCTGACTTCCGCCCACCTCAACCACTCCACCCTGTGCATGCAAAAGCCAGTATGGGCTCATCTCACATAATTGCCTTTTCGCCTTCTCTCTTGCCTCATCAAAGCTGGCCAGAGGTGCGTTACGGTACTGTGGAGTAAGTTTCTGCTTCTGAAAATGTCAGTTGATTAAAAAGTGATACAGTCTTGTGCCTTTTTTGGAGCAAATTCCTTAGATGGAGTCTATCTGTGTATCTTGGAAATGAAATTGCTGCCTTGCTCTATCTCTCTGAGGGAATTTCATTTGGGAAATTCAATGGGGATACATTCTGGTTTATTAGAGAGGAGAAGCAAACATATGATTGACTGATAGGTGAGCAGTTTGAGGATTCAAGTAGGAGCTGTAAATGATCCCTAGCACATCCGCATTCCTTGCCCTGAAAGGCTACATATTCCATGACCCTGGGAGTCTCCTGTGAGTCATACATCACTCATGGGAGGCTGGCACACTTGCTTTGCCCCCAGAAGCTCGGAAAGCAGGTGCCTACCTCAATGGAGGAAAAGCCTCTGTCTCCACTAGGACAGCTGGCCTTTTTCCTCCAGAGAAACAGATTTCTGGGGAGAGGTCAGACTCGAGCCTACTGTCAATGTTTGCTTTCTCAAGTAGGAGTCAGGCACCAATTCTTTGTATATCCTAATCAAGAAACATATTTCAAAACTCTCTCTCTCTCTTTATGTATCTATATCTATCTATCTATCTATCTATCTATATATATACATATATCTTTTTAAGAGAGAGGGACAGTGAGAGAGAGAGAGAGAGAGACAGAAACAAATAAATTTTTATTTAGTTTTTCATGTGACTTTCATTGCTCCAAGACTTCATTGTGTACGTGGTATGTGGTTCGAACTTGAGTACTCGCACATGCCAGGGAAAGTGCTGTAACCACCAAGCCATTGCTCCAGCCCTCTCTTTCTTTTTATATATCTATAAAGAGAGGGAGAGTGTATTTCTGATAAAGTAGACACTAAGTGCCTGGAATATTTTTTTTAAAGAGAGAAGGACAGTAACAGGGGGGTGAGAGAGAGAGTCAATTTTTATTGAGTTTTTCACATGGCTTTCATTGCTCTGCACCCAGCTGTGTATGTGGGTGCTGGGGTTTGAACCCATGTACTTGGTACATGCAAGGCAAGTGCCATAACCGCTGAGCCAACGCTCCAGGACCCAGTGCCTGGAATATTAAAGGAGTTCAAAAAATGTTGGAATGAATCAACAAAATGATGGAGCCTGGTTGTTGGTTAGATATAAGGCATATATGTTGCAAACGAGTGCTTACTTCCCTTCCCAAAGGGTTTTAAGCTCTAGGGATGACAATGCATGGAAAATCCTAAGTGCAGACATAACAAGTTCTCGTAACGGTTGGTTGTTCTCATTGTGGTACTGATATCACCTCACCTTCATAGTGGTCATCATTTCAATATCTCTGTATCCCTAGGAGGTGGTGTCCCAGCACATGTTAGCTTGCTTTACCACAGAAATGCTTTCCCCAAATTTTAAGTTAAGCTTTGCCTTTGACTTTTATTAAACATTTACATGAGAAACAACCATGTGTATCTTTTCCAAAAACGATTTTTAGAATATGGTTTTTAATGTTAATTCAACCTTATGGCAAACACATTCAGAAAATCCGATCTCTTATTAACTTAAAACCACATCTCTATGATATTTTTTTTCTCACATTCTTCTACACAGTACTCAAAAGGTCAGTAAGATGTGGGATTTGGAATCTGCATTTTTCCCTCTGCAAAGGCATTATAAGTTTTGACAGTCTTTCATTTGTTGTTAATTACTCCAAGTGAGCATTTTGGCAGCACACATGCTGTGGTTTCTCAGCAGCAATACTGAGGTACTGCCTTAAGTGATGATTTTTTTCTTCAGAAAGGTTTGTCAGAATGCTTATTTCAGAATGAATTTTATCAGTCACAGAGTTCATAAATCACTCAGGTACAGAATAATCAAACTAAGAGTGAGATACACAGTAAGCCAGATGTTTATGGGTTACTGAATATTCTTCCTGAAGGAACATTATATGGGGACTCAAATTATAACCAAAAGGTTATTGGGCTTGAAGTCCAAGCCAGGATGGTAAGGTAGAGAACCTGAATAATGACATAATACAACAAATGCAACTTTTATTCATTACAGTATTTCCTGGGACCAATTATGTTCTAGATATTTTTCTAGGTACCAGAGGAGATACAAAAATGTAAAGATATAATTTACCAAGAATTTTAGAGGTTAGCAGAGATACCTGTAATGTGTAAACAAATGAATGGAGTACTAATTTATATACTACTCAAATGGAAACAAATTAGTCCCGGAAAAAAGATGGAGAACCTGAACAAGGGACAATGGTATTGGTGATGGAGCTAGGGAATAGTTTGAGAGGAAAATTTATGACAAAGAATCATTAGAATTCAATGGTTTTGGTAGACATTATAAATTGAAGATAATTATTTCAACTGCATAGAATAAAGATTAAAGGAAAAATAATTTACAAAGTAAATCTCAGAAAGAGCTCAATAGATGCCCATTATTTTCTTCACATTATTATCAGGTTATAATTAGGTAAGGTCAGGTAGTGTTCTTTATTTATTTATTTGAAATTTCTTGCTTATTTTTAGCTTCAATGAATACTTCTAGCAACGAAGTACATACTCAGCTTCTTTTATATAGTTGCATTTTTTTATGATTGCATGATGCTTGACAAGATGAATATTGAAAATCTTTGTATTTATGCCTTGTTCTTACTGGTTGCCTTTTCTTAGATTATCTCTAGAAACAGTTGCAAAAATATGGTGACCATTTTATCTTGTATGAGGAGCAAGATGGCAGATTAGAAGGAAACAGAATTTTCCAGCTTTCTGTGACTTGGAATTGAAACAGCTAGAGAACAGTTTGGAGACTGAGGGAATGCAGTGAAGTTTAATATTGGACAGTCAGAGACTTGGGGAGACCTAGATATTCTGGTTGTCAGAATAGATAGCGAGAAGGAGTGCGTCAGCATCAAAACTGCACTGCAGAAGGGAAGGGTAACAGAAAGAATGAGAAATAGTGGACAAAACTGGCATGGGAAGAACTGCAGAACAGCAAAACAGTCTGAACTTAACTGATCCATGAACTATATGGTAGATACAGTTCATGGAGCTTGAGAAGTAACTTTACATTTCTCAATTTCTAAGTGTGGTGCTATAATGGGAAGCCATCTTGTGAAGGTCACATCTGAGCTTACTGCTCTGGGAAACATAAGTCCCAATATTTTTCCTTTCCCCTTGGAAAACATAACAAATATTGCTATGTTATCCTGGCTAGCATCTACCTTTTGGCCCAAAGTAGCCCTGGCTGAATGCCTCTGTGGCAGGCCCATTGAAGAATATAGGCAGTGAGATCAAGGTCAAAGATTTGGAAGGGAGTGGAGCTCACTTTCACTTTCAGGCTGGTGGCTCAGGAGACAAGCTGAAGAGTCAGGAGGCCGAACACACCTGTTTGATTGCATGCAGGGACTGGGCCTTAGAAAGCTATGATTGTTGTTGGTGGATAGCATAGGCCCTTCCGTCCCCCGCACCAACCCAGGGCAGTCCTGCCCTCTGAGTTGGCTTATCTAAGAGCACCTGACACCCAGACATGCAGCAAAGCTCAGTGTCAGTTCAGCCTAGGAAGTGCACCAACCTAATCTGTCCAGAATACATTTCACCCAACAGAACTCCTCATTTGACTTTCCCTTAAACTATTAAACAGCAAAACTAAGAGTCCAACCAGTTCTGATCCCAAATTATTCAAGGTGGCATCCTGGCAAGCAACAAAATAGGAGGAAAGGGTAAATAAGCCCCAGTCTTTGCTCTTTCTAAAGACACACACTGAAAGTGAAAGGATGGATATTCCATGAAAATGGAATCCAAAGCAAGCAGGAATAATTATACTCATATCCACAAAGCAGGCTTCAAGCCAAAATTAGTCAGGAGAGACAAAGGCCACTATGTATTGCTAAAAGGAACAATCCACCAAAAGACACAGTGATGATAGATAAATAAGCACTGAATGTTGTTGCACTCAATTTCATAAAACAAACACTACTTAACATAAAGGGACAGATAGGACCCATACAAGAATAGTGAGTGATTTTAACACCCAACTCTCACA
This sequence comes from Aplodontia rufa, assembly GCA_004027875.1. Classification (NCBI taxonomy): domain Eukaryota; kingdom Metazoa; phylum Chordata; class Mammalia; order Rodentia; family Aplodontiidae; genus Aplodontia; species Aplodontia rufa. The sequence continues at coordinate 184,947 of PVKS010000487.1, forward strand.
AATAACATTGTTCATTCAGACAAAATATCATCAGATATTTTGAAAGATCAGAGTTAAACTACACTATACATCAAATGGACTTAACAGATATCTACAGAATATTCTATCTAAGAACAGCAACAGAACACATATGCTTTTCAATAGTTCCTGGACCTTTCTCCAAAATAGAACATGTTTTAGGCCATAAAGAGAGAGACAAATCTTTAATAAATAACAAAATGATCATCTC